>BQNB010024588.1:28549-60545 GCA_026074375.1 Tanacetum coccineum
AGGTTATGAAAATAACGAAATTCTTGACATTCTAGCTAGAAAAAGAAAAAGGAAAAAAAAATATATGTGTGGTAATTAGTGTAGATTTATAAAAATGGTCAAAACGAGGTTTTACAAAGCTATTGAGTTCTTAATTCCTTAAGATGAACACTTAGCTACTTTTCAAGGTAATTAGTCGAGGGGGATTAAGACTCTTAGTTTTCTAAAGTGTTTACTTATGGCATTACGTGAGGACACGACAATAGTTTAGTATGTGGGATTTTGGTATGTGCTTAATTACACATACCTTTTACCTATGAAAACGAGCCTAAATGACCAAAAACGGACATAAAATGCTAAATATGTGTGTTTTGCTATTTGTGTTGTGCAGGTAATGGATATTCACTAAAGGACAAAAACAAAGCTAAAATTGACAAAATTGAGCACGGGAATGGAATAAGCGTGAAGAATCAAAGCCGATGACATGTGCATCTTAAATAGGCCAACCCGTACCCATTTAATAGGTCGGGCCAGCCCATTAAGCCTTATCTATAAACCTTATAAGTTAAAAAAGCCCAAAGTCCATTTAATAACCAAACAAGCCCAACAAAAGCCCAACCAAAAACCTTTTAAACTATTTCACAGTTAGTCCTTAAGGACTTACACTGCTAGTCTCTGACTTTTACAACAAAAGCCAATACAATCCTTACATCTTTACACCGTTAGTCCCTCACCCCTAACACCCGTCACAAATTAAACAAGTAGTACCCCTAAACCATTTCCCGCCAAATCTGACTATTCATCATCCATGTCCCTTTCACCCTACAACCCGACAAAGCCCCCTAACACCTCACTAACACATTCCCCTAGACCATAAATCCGCCTTGGCAATCCTTTGATTTTTGATTGGTTGATGGGACGTGATCAAGATTAACGGCTGAGATGGGCTTAAGGAAACACAAGATGGAATCAAGGGCTAAGATTGGAAGGCTTGAGGAGCACGCCCAATCCCTCTCACAAAAGAAACACAACTCAAAGGACTAGTGCTTCTCAATTCGGCTATATATAGAGGCCATTTAGTCAAGTAGGGGATATGAAGTTTTTAATCTAGTGTAGTTTTTAATTAAGTTTTATTATTGTATTTCACACCTTATTGTAACATTTAAACAAACTATTTCATCTAGATAACTATCTGCTAGATCCTTTTTCTCAGATAAAATCTTTTCCTTTTCAGATTGTAAAAATGCAATTGATTTTTCTTTTCCTGAAAGAGTGGATTTAAGCAAATCGTTTTCTTGCACAAGTTCAGCGTTACGCTTATTACGCTGAATCACTAGGGCTTGTTCCTGTCTAACTTTGTTTTCAAGATCAAGTTTGACCTTGTGGGTATCTAGACGACATATTTCTTGCTTGCATTGAAGAAGCTCATTTTTTAAGGTCTCGATTTCCAAACATTTTTCTTGGTTAACCTTAGCATGTCCGTCTAGTTGGGTTTGCAAGTCAGTTAAGATGGCAATCATAGAAACTTTATCAGATGTGTCAGCAGATACCTCAGTTGGAACATTTTGGGCTTCGGTGTCAAGAAGATACTGATGATACGGGATCGTATTGTCATCAATCTCAGTCTCAGCATCGGAGTCTAAATGTTCTTCCTGGTGCATCTCCTGACTCAACTGATAATCCACATTATCAAAGATTTGATTGTCATTGGAGTGTACCTCATTGACTGGATTGTTGGTTGCACTAGTGGATGACAAGTTGGCCATGAAAGCGACAGCAGCATTGGGGCCTTCATCCACGTCTGAGTCATATGCATCCTCATGATTGGCTTGAAACATGTTTGTTGTAGTCAGTGCCTGAGGTTGATCATAAGGTGCGGTGCATTCCACATCAGCGAGGAATGCTTCAGCTTCAGCATCTAACACATCTCCTTTCTCTTTAGCTTCCATCAGTAAAGCTTTATCTTTGAAGTACTGAGAGTCCATCTTTCTCTTGGGTTCTTTACACTGCCTAGCAACATGTCCTTCTCCTCTGCAGTTGTAACATATCACCTTCTTGCCTCGAGCACCTGTATTACCAACATTACCTGGAGCCTTCCTCTGAACTGGTTCAGTAACAATGTGACCATCATGCACCGTAGCATGAGTCCTTGAGTTGGAGGAAGTCCGGAGCTGGTTGTTGGTGGGTGGAAACTGCTTTTGGAAACCACTTAAGAGATTAGCAATCTGAGTCATAGTGGCCATCAAAGCGTCATTCGGAGACTGAGCAGTAGGTTGAGGACTAGGAGTTGAGGGTGATGAAAGAGCAGGTGCAGATGTGGTGTGAGCAACATAGGCCAGTGGATCAACAATACTTGTAGACTGCTCCTGTTTCTTGAGAGTCTTTTTGGCATGAGGCTCGTAGGCTTTGAGATGAGTATAGATCTGAACATAAGGTGTGGTTGAGATATCCATGTTCTGTTTGACATTAGTCACATACTTACCCCAATAGGCCGGAAGGTTGTTGACAAACTTGGTGTTCATCTGATGAGTTGGAATGTTGAGCTGAGTAATCTTCATGTCATTCACAAGCTTGTGGAAACGCACAAAGTAGTCATGAATTGATTCGTTTCCAATAGCACGAAAGCGTTCGTACTCATCAAACAGATCTTCCTTCCTTTGTTGAAGAGTCCTACCTGATCCTTGCATAAGCAACTCCACATTATCCCAAATCTCCTTTGCAGTGCTTGTTTGATTTAGGTTGTTGAAGATGTGTCTGGGAAGACCTTGACTAAGAATGATTTCAGCTTGAGTATCAGCCATCTCAAGTTTGTTTTCCTCTTCATTGAATTCAGAATCAAGTTTCTTCCTCGGTGCGGGCACAACAGTAGAATCAGTAGGTGGAGGATCAGTGATCATAGGGTGAGGTGTAGGTCCATTCTGGATGGATTTCCATATCAGCTTGCCATTGGGTTTGCCTCGAATGTACCTGTGTATACGAATCTTCCAAGAATCGTAGTCACTTTCAACCAACATAGGTGGACGAGTATCGGTACCCGCTGCATTTGTTTCTTCATTGGATCCCATTTTAATTTAAGTATGAATGAACGGATCGCAAGTGATTGTTGATTTGTTTGATATGTGTTTATGTTTTTGTTGTTGTTTGATTATTTGGTTCGGTGACAATAAACTCTTAACTCGTTCGATTCAAGAGGGATAGCTTGTTCGGTCCACACTAGATTTAACTAGTTCGGTTCTAAAAAACTTTGCTTGTTCGGTCCTCAAAGTAAACAGTCGTTCGGTTCCTAATGGTTCTTACTCGTTCGGTCCTAGAGAAATCGAGCTTGTTCGATCCTCTCGTTCGGTCCTTGAGGAGTTGAGCTCGTTCGGTCCTTGAGGAGTTGAGCTCGTTCGATCCTCTCGTTCGGTCCTTGAGGAGTTGAGCTCGTTCGATCCTCTCGTTCGGTCCTTGAGGAGTTGAGCTCGTTCGATCCTCTCGTTCGATTGTCTTGTTCGATCCTCTTGTTCGGTTGTCTTGTTCGACCCTCCTTGTTGTCCACTCGATCGGTCCAACCTTGAATTCCACTAGTTCGGTTCTCAAAGACTAAACTCGTTCGGTCCTTGAGGCTTTCACTCGATCGGTCTTCAATATTGTGAGCTTGTTCGATCCTCCTTGTTTTCCACTCGTTCGGTCCTAGCAAGAGTCCCACTTGTTCGGTTCTCTAAGAACAAACTCGTTCGATGCTTGAAGACTTGAACTTGTTCGATTGTTTCTCTTTGAAGCTTGTTCGACACACCCAAGAAAATTCACTCGATCGATTGACAGATCCTTTTGCTCGTTCGGTGGACACAAAACACGAATCCAAAGACCACGAATTCGATCAAGACGCTTGTTTTTCCCTTCTATTTTTTCAATATTCGAACCTCAAACAAGAAGAAAAAAATCTCCAAATCTTGATTGCTAACGAGATGGTTTGATTGATATTAGATTAAACATAAACCATCTAACAAAAAAAAAACAAAACAATCACTTTTGGCTCTTGATACCAATTGTAGGATCCCTAGATCATTCCAAAGATTAATCACAAGATCAATAGCACAAAAGATTAAACATTAAAGAACTTTTGATTGAAAGAAACAAAAAGTTGCTACAAACCCTAAAGATGAAAAATATAATGGAGAAGCTAACCTAATTTTGACTAAACTAGGTGTATTTATACTAAATGCATTAGCCTAGGAGGCCTTTTTGGGCTTTTTCATTAATGGCCCTTTTACATAATATTACACGCTTAAACGAGCTAAACTTTTGTCTTGTATCTTCGAGTGACCGAAGCTTCTTTGTTCGGGTCCATTTATGTGATCCTAACATATACGTTCGTTTGCCTAGTGATAGCTAATCACCCGAACGGGGATGTCAATCCCAATAGATCTATTCATAACATTCGCGCTCACAGTCCAGTAATTGACAGTTCATGATAATGGGCTCAGAATGGGTTATCGCTACTTAGGCAACACGTAATCATAATAATAAACTTAACCACTTGTGTCCAGTTATAAAACATTGCATGTTTCTCACCCTAAAAACTTATAAAACAAAAGCATGTAAAACGTGGGGCTATGAACTCACCTTGAGTTATTGATAATCTAAATATCACAGATAACGCGTCACGTAAATGATCGAATGCAACCTAAATGAACATAGGTCGTATAAGCACTAATCGCTTTGATTAAATAACATCATATTTTGATGGGCTTTTTCATTAATGACCCGTTTACATAATTTTACACGCTTAAACGAGCTAGACTTTTGTTTTGTATCTTCGAATGACCGAAGCTTCTTTGTTCGGGTCCATTTATGTGATCCTAACAAGGCCTCATTATGAAACTCCTTAGTAATATAGCACTTTGCTTAACTAATACCACATATAGGTCTATATAGTTCAATCACCATCTAATTGTTTTGGTAAAATTGTGTTTAATAAGTAAAAACGTTTATAATTACCGTTTTAGTAAATATAGCATAACTTTTGCGTTTTAAGCCCGATTTTGACGTTTCTTATGCCCACGCTTTCGTACTAAGACGAGTGATCAAAATATTACATTTTTAATTTTTCAACATTCTGTGATGAATAGTGTTTTTACTGTTCACAACAGCTATAAACTCGTTTTTACGTTTCAATTAGCGTAAACTCGTAAATGTCGTATCTTATTCGTTATAGCTCCGTTTTTAGCGATTCTTTCGAGCACGTTCTCGTAATTGAAAGTTCTATTGATTTATGAGGTTTACAAAAATAAAAGTTTCTGTCATGAATAGTACTTTTATAAAAATAGTTTTATAAAACCCGGTATTAACGTAAATCGTATTTTTATCGTATCTTTTTCGTTATTAATCCGTTTTTCGAGTTTCTTACCTTTTTGGAATCGTCATGAGTCGTATTATTTTTATAAAGTGTCAAACCCCCTGTTTAAAATACGAAATCCAAACAGCCCCTTTATAATTAATAAGTATACTTTGATATAAAACTTGTTTTATGTACTTTTCACTTTAGTAGTTTACCATAAATCCTTTATAACCATATTTGACATATGTGATACTTATATTAATGTCCATTAGTCCAAGATCACAAGTTCATATCATATGAAAAAGTGTTAAAAATCATAATCACAAGTAAGTTATCCATTTAACATGTTTAAACCCTAAATGGTGATTTAACTATATAGAACATATATACTTATAAAAATGAGAAAAGTAAAGACATAAAGGTTTATAGATAACCTTAAAGTGATGTATGATGATGAGAAATACAATCTAAACCCTTGTTTAGATTTTTAAACCAAGCTTGCAAACAAGAAAACCCTAGTTTTCCAATTATAAACCCTAGCTTCCTTTTCTTGATAAATACTTGTAAAGGCTTGATCAAACCTTCAAATCATCTTAGTAGGTCTTAGATATGTTGTGTGTATGCTTGTATAAGTGGTATAAAAGTTTGTGTGGGTTGGTTATATTGAGGGTTTTGAGCCGTGGGCTCATAAGAGAGAAATGGGAGAGTTTTGTTGATTTTTGCAAAGTGTTTTGTGTTGTATGAGTACTTACCACTAGTATGCATGTATATATGACATAAGACTAGTCAAAGGGACATGGTGAGGGTCTTAAGGAGTCCATAGTCTTGGTCTTTGGTCAAAGAGACAAGGAAAGATAGGTTTAATGGCATAGATGTTGTACAAAGACCAATTTGTCAAAATTCTTGATATTTCTTTGTATCATTTGCTCCATATCCGGCCTATAAGAGATATATATGATATATTTTTGTAGTTTTTATGTATTGGGTATAAATGTGGGTATTTGTTGAAGCGTAGAAAAGTTTTGGTGGTTCCGGGTATGCCTAAATGCAATTTATCGCGAAACGTAATCAATTTACGCAACCAATAAAAATACAATGAACAAAGTTAATAATTATCATTAAAATAATTACTTAACACTTGCTTGATGTAAACATTTAATCGTTTGATGTCCGTTTACATTGAACGCTAATTTTTAGCTTACGCGATTTAACTTAACGTTTACGATTTAAAAGCAAACGCGTACAATACAAAAGATACATTGTGAATTTATTGACGACGTCAATGACCCTAAAACATGGGGTGTTATAGTCTCCCCCCGTTAAGTGAGCCTTGTTCTCAAGGCTTATGACGCGGCACTTGACGACGGTGCGGTCTTTGCAAACAGATGAGGGTATTTCTTACGGAATTGATCCTCGCGTTCCCATGTAAACTCAGGACCTCGCTTGGAGTTCCATCGAACCTTGATTAATGGAATGCGGCTTCGCTTCAACCGTTTAACTTCACGGTCCATGATCTCAACGGGTTCAGATATATATGAATGCTTACAAGGGTATGAAGAGGAGATGATCAATAAATACATACGAAATCAATCGAAAACTCTTGAAAACCTTAGTTTTTATATGTAAACCCTAGCTTCAAATTACCCAAATAACAAACACTTAATATGATTTTTTGAAACTCCTTTATTTGCTATGTTCCTTCATGGGTTCTTCTAGAGAGAAAGGAAGGTTTGAAACTTTGGTTGGGTGATGAAAAGTTAACAAATGGTTGCATATAAAAAGTTACTTATTGTGTGTTGCTCCCTTACAAGTTTTGCAACGTTCTAAAAATGGAATTGATGGCATGTGATGATGCTCTTTGAGCCGCGTGAATGGGAAGAGAAAAGGCAAAGGGAGTATATTTTCCGTTATTTGGTGAATGAAGAGTATACAAATCTGGTCTTCGTTATAAACACTTTAGGTAGTGTTAATAAAAATAATGTCTTTTAAAATGTTTTTATATTTTTTCGACTCGTCTGCGTTTTGAAAATGAAAAAATGTAAAAACGTCTATGATAAAAATAAATATTTACGTGTTATTAATCGTATATTTCTATTTCAACATAAATCACTTAAGGTATGTATAAACAAATCATTAAACATGTTAATGATCAAGAAATTATTTCTTGTAACCATTATATTTCTTCAAAAGTATTTTTACAAAAATAAAAATATGCAAAATATTTTTATTTATAAAGAATATGTTTTATTTAATTATAAAAATTCAAATATAATTTCCCCCCCATAATAGAAGGTTCCACACCAGTTTAAACCTTTTCCACAAAAAGACAAAAATAAGAGCGTCTATCTAGGGGCGGCTTCCTGATAGACAGGACGGCCCCCAGATATATGCGGAGGACCGCCACATAGGATGCCACTCAAGAGAAGTTGGTTTTTTTTTCTAGATTACTAAATACTTGCGCTATTTACCTGATAAGAAAAGCAGACCTCTTGCACACCAATTTTTTTTAGTAGTCTCTTTCTCTCTCTATAATTCTCTTGATTATTTACTAACATAGTTTAATCGTTGTCTTTTCAGTGATCAAAATCGTCATCTTCTATCTTCTTCCTTACTCTATCAGTGCAGAGAAAGAACACTCGTTATTCGCCAATGAAACGAAGTGTTAGTAGTTAGTGTTTTCTCTGTTTTTTTCTTCTATGAGTTTGTTCCAAAATTTTCGATTGTATTTTTATGAATATTTGGGTTGTGTGTGTTAAAAGCAGATAGTGTGTTAATCCCGTTAGTGTAGGTAGATTCATGTGTTGGTTTAGTATTTTAGTCCTTTAAAATACATTGTGATGTGGTCTCGCTTTGGTTCTATCTAAGAGATTAGGACCTGAACATTTAGCTTACGTGTTAGGAAAACAACGTAAAGAGCGACATGGTAAACGGTTTTCTCAGCCTAAAGGGATGATTGTTGAATAGTGAATTTATTGAGTTGAATAACTAGGGAAGTGGAGTAGGGCGTAGATGAGATTCGTTGCCGAACCACTTAAATCTTTGGTGTCTTAGTGGTTGATTGTTATATCATCTTTAACCTTTCATTTTTTACTTAATCTTATATTTATTGTTTGTTATAGTGATTATGTTGGAAGTAGTTTCGATAAATTTAGTTGTTGATATCGTTGGTTGATCTTGCAGTATATTTTGATCTAGTTTTTTTTATAAAAAAAGCCCCCAAAGTGTTTTTAAACGCACTTAATCTGTAAACTATTCACCCCCCTTCTAGTTTCTACAATTGGTAACAGAAGCCGAGGTCACTCAAGATTTTTATAATATATTGTATTTTAAAGCTTGGATCGACCTATGGATTTTGACAAATATCTAGAAGGGCAATATATGCAAAGACCACCAATTTTCTAAAGCGATAGTTTTATCTATTGGAAAAATAGATTCAAAACGTATGTAAAATCAAAATTCTTGATCTTTGGCATGTTATTACCAATGGTGATATTCAACCTATTGAACAAAGTTCGGAAACCAAAGTAGATGAGGTTGTCCCTTTTGAAAAACAAAGTGATGATCTTAAAAATAGGCTTGCGAAAAAAAATGGAAGCCAAAATGGTTAGTTTAGACAATGCTTTGCCAGAAAATAATTGAGGAATTTAATGTGGTAATACGGCAAAAGAAATTTGGAAAGCTTTATTAATCACCCATCAAGGTAATAGCCAGGTCAAAGATAACAAGATTGACCTTTTGGTACAACAATATGAACAATTAATCATTTCTGAAGATGAATCTATAGATAATACTTTTGCTAGATTTAACACTATTTATTACTGTCTAAAAGCTCCTTGTGAAGGTTACTCTAGCATAGAACTATGTTAGAAAGTTTCTTAGGGGTCTACATCCTAAATGGAGAGAAAAGGTCACGGAGATTGAAGAGTCGAAAGACTTGACATCACTATCTCTCAATAAACTCATTGGTAATCTCAAAGTCTATAAGATGATCATCAAGAAAGATTCTGAAATAGTCAAAGCTAAAGGAGAAAGGAGATTCTCTCGCTTTAAAGCAAAAAGAAATTAGTGATGAAGAATGTCGACTTCCCGGGGGGGGAAGTGAAGCGAAGAGTACGCCATGGCGGTTGAGACATCAATAAAGTTCTTCAAGAGAAGAGGAAAATTAGTAAGACAACCACGAAATGATAAAAAGATGTTCCAAAGAAGCCGAGATGACAAGAACGGAAAAAGAATACCATCCTCATCATTAAAGTGAAGATCTCTCCTCACAGATGATTCTGTTATTACTATAGTCTTGCCATCAACATTGGAACGTATTTGTGTTTCATTATTGATTGTTTTGATCTTTGCAGTAGACCAAAACTACTCAATATAGGACACATAGACAGTTTGACTTACAGTTAATGCGTACCTGATTGGACTAGCATTAAGAAAATCAACTATCTCTGCAAAATCAACATTATCTTCTGATTTTTCCAAGTATGCCACCATATTATGAGAATCAACAAAGGTTAAGTCCGCCATTGATTAGAATTGTGAATGTTAGTGATGAATTCGAGTTAGGGTTTGTAAAATTAAGATCGTAAGAGTGTTTAAGAGTGATTACTTTGTGAATGAAAACGGTTTTATAGGGAATTAAGCAAACCAACCCATAGGTGAAGTAACCAACTAATTTATGAAAGACACCCTCAACAGTTGTATCCCCAACGGTAACCTAGCAGTATTAACTTCAACAACACTAAGAAGCCTTTTAATCCCAACACTTAAGAATGGTTTTCATAGCAGTCTAGTGAATCTCACCAGGATTTTGCTGAAAACGACTACACAAATTTTGCGCAAAGGCAACATCAGGTCTAGTGCATCTAACCGCATACATTATTGAACCTATAGCCTAAGCATAAGGAACTCTCTGCATATGTTGTACGTCAGTAGTGTTTTTGCACCTTGTGACTTTCTATAGTCAGGCTTTTCCATCATTAGAGTATACCCCTTCTTGGAGTTTTCCATTATAAATTTCTTTAGAATTTCTCTAGATATCAACCGCTTAGATCTATCACGTATGATCTTGATTCCAAGAATATATGTAGATTCTCCTAAGTCTTTCATAGAAAAGCACTTACAAAGCCAAGATTTTACTTCTTGCAGCATTGCAACGCTATTTTGCATGAGTAAAATGTCATCGACATACAAAACCAGGAACGCAACATTACTCCCACTAGCTTTAAGATATACACATGGCTCATCAGGATTCTGAGTAAAACCAATCTTCTTGATTTCCTCATCAAACCTTTTGTTCTAACTTCTAGATGCTTGCTTCAAACCATAAATGGACCGTTGAAGTTTGCATACTTTGTTGGGATGGTTTGGATCAACAAACACTTACGGTTGCACCATATATACGTCCTCACTTAGGTGACCATTTAGAAAGGTTGTCTTGACATCTATTTGCTAAATCTCATAGTCATAGAACACGGCTATGGCTAAAAGAATCCTTATAACTCTAATGCCTGCAACATGCGAGAAGGTTTCCCTATAATCTACATCATAGGTTTGGGTAAAGCCTTTTGCTACAAGACGAGCTTTAAAGGTATGTAGATTGCCATCTGATGACATTAAATCACATTACATTTATAGCATCATTTATCCTATGTAAATAACCCATTTAGTATAATTATTGCAAAGAACTGTAACTTGATCGTTTGTATTTGTAATTATGGAGTACTTGGTGAAGATTAGCAAAAACGCACTCATTCTGGAGCTTAAACGAAGACATTTGAAGATTACTGTTCTGACATCCAATACGCTTTATCCATCGAGGAAGATACGGCGTATCTGTGCCTGCACTTCACAAAAGACCACGAAGGTAACAAGATTAATACGCCGTATCCAGAGAAGACCAATACGTCGTATTCAAGCTATGGAAATAAAATATTCTGGAAGATATCGAACGTGGTCCCTACTCTAAGAAACCCCTAATACGTTGTATTGAAGCCTTTCGATAAGCCGTATTGACCCAATTCCAGACCTTATATATAGAAAACCTAAAAACGGGTTTTAGTTTGTAAAATCATATTTTCGATACCTAAACCATAAAAGTTGATTTTTAGAAGAGAAGAAGAGCAAAAGAGGTCTTGCAACGTAATTAATTCCATAGGAAACAACTTGTAATCTCCTATACTCTTATAATCGTTCAGTTTTTGGTATCATTCGTTAACTCGGTTAGTTTACCTTGGCTAAATTATTACGTTTGTATTGATTATGACGTTTGAAGGCTAATACCTTTGGGTATTAGCCATTATTATGAAGATCTGAATATTTGGTTTGTTTATCTTGATTGCTTAATTTATCGTTGATTGCTTGTTTATGTTTATCAGTTTATACTTGTTTACGTGTATTTTTATGCGACTTATCATTCAACTGGATCTAGTGATACGGACCAAGTAATATAGATGCCGGGATGGCTCTCCATATAGTGATTTATGCATCTAGACCAATATGATCACGAATAATAACCTATCTTTGTCCTTAGATTGCGAGCTTAGTTGGACCGCAGGTGACCCTTGGGATCAACGAGTACGTTCTCAATTAATTGGTAAAGACTTGGTTAGTGGACTACTAGAGTATGAATTGCCTTTAAGCAGTAAGTGGGCAAAGTCTCTATAAGTTAGGGTTTAACAAGATCACCATTGCTTTAATCCATAAGATAGATTATAATCGGCAAATAAGAATGCTTAATGCGGATACGTTTAATTGTGAAAGAATTCTTCGTATCTAGGTCTTAGGAAGAATTCTTCGTATCTAGGTCTTAGAATAGAATTAACTTAGTTTAGATAACCAAAATATTAATAAACTGAAAGATTGTTTCTCGCTCTTAGTGATCCACACCCTACTTACCATGAAACTTCCATCTGTCCGGGTACACTGTCCGTTAAAGTGTTGTTTTTTGGTAAAGTCAACAAAATATAAATTTAAAAATTGAAATCATAAAATCACACACCTCACAACGACACGTTGATGTGTTGTCGTGTAGGGTTAATTATTTGATTATCAAGTTTTACATTTATATTTAGCCGACAAACCTAAAACAACACTTTAACGAGCAGTGTACCCGGTCAAGATGAAGTTCGTGGTGAGTAGGGTGTCGAACACTAAGAGTGGAAATTTAATCCTATATTCTGTCAGTATTTTAATTAGTCTATTTACTGGTTAAACCTATGCTATGTACATTATCTAATGAAATGGGGGATTCAGCCTGAGAGACTGGCACAAGTTTGGTGATGACAAATACCAATTCAATACACAATAAACACAAAAGATGAAGATTAAAAGATAGAAAAGCGGTACAAGCCAAATGATAGAAAACTTTATTAGCCATATTAAATCCGGTTCAATGCTGGTTTGTTTGTTTTAGTGCAATGATTTACTTATCTCGAAGCGGCATATAATTCTTAAGCCTTAGGCGGGACATCATCCTAAGACCTAGACATAATTAATCCTGTCACAATTAATGCATCCGCATAACCTTTAGTTTAATTATAATCTTTCTTAGAGAATTAAAGCAGTAGTGATCCTGTTAAAACTCTAGCCCAACGGGACTTTACCCACTTATTCTTTGAAGGTGTTTAATATACTGGTAGTCCACTATTCCAATCTTTATCAGTTAATTAAGAGCATGATTGCTGAAACATAAACGGGTCACCTACCAGTCCAACTAAGCTCATAATCAAAAGACAAAGATAGAACGTTATTTGTGATCCTATTGGTCCAGACATATGAAACACGATATGGAGAGCTATCCCAGTATCTAAATTACTTGGTTCGTATCACTAGACCCAGTTGAATGATAGGTCGCATATTCAAACACATAAACAAGTATGAGGTGATAAACATAATTAAACAATCAACGATAAATTAAGAGATCGATTTTAAAACAAACCAAACATTAAAATTTCATTACGATGGCTAATACCTGAGGGTATTAGTCCACAACCATTGTAATTATACAAGCGTAATCAAACAATTGAAATCGAACGATTAAGAGAGTAAAAATTACAAGATGTCTTCTATGGAGTCGTGATCAATACTTGATCTTTATGGCTGATCTTCTCTTCTAAAATTCATCTCTGATGAGTATGGTATAAAGAATATGATACTACATACTGAAAACTCGTTTTGAGTCTTCTATTTATAGTTGCTGAAAAATACTCGATACGCCGTATCCAGATAGGTCGATACGGCGTATTGGGCTGGATTCCTTGGAGTGCGCGCTACGTTCGTAATAAATCTTTGATATCATTCCCAATTTACTTGATTTACTGTATCTTCGAATAGTTATCTTCATGGATACGACATATGTAGATAGCATGGATAGGCTGTATTGGGAATTAATCAAACGCGTTTTCTTGTGAAGTCTTGGCGCTGATACGCCGTATCTCTTTAGTTGGATACGACGCATTGGTGAATTTTCAGAAATCTTCAAATGTCTTCGTTTTAGCTCTAATTTATGCGCCTTTTAGCTTATCTTCACAAAACACTCCTGAATTACTGCGTTTATCAACTTTAAAGCGATTAAGTACCAAATAATGCAATAATTATATAAAAGTGGGCAAAATAGATGGGATAAATGATATAATAAAGTGAAGTTATATGATGTCATCAAATATCCTCCCACTTGAATCCTACTTGTCCTCAAGTAGACTTTATAAAAAAGTTTAGTTTATGAAAATGTGTCCCGAGCCGAAGTTAAGGATTTTTCGTTTAAGCATCGTTTTGTCTTAATCACCTGTACATAACCAAGCTCCTCACGAAATATGGAAATGAAAACACTCAGGTCACTCAACTAATCTAGGGTGCAACATTTAAGTAGTACGCTCAATTGCTCGGTCGTGATTAGTTTCGTATCATAAGCTTGGCAAGGATACATATCTCCACCGCTAAAGCTAAGGAAGAACAAGTCAAAAGCTAAATTAGGTTAAGAAGGCTTACGGTTGATCATTCAACAGTATTTCACCATAAGTACCACACCAACAAGGCAGCTATATCGTATATACACGGCCGTAACGACAGAATAGACATATACAATCCGAACACATCCCTGTTTGTGTTTAACCAGCGGTTAGGATGAAGAATGATATAGGGTAGGGACCTTCTAACTTTCACCAAAAGTCGTCATCCAACAAGGCAGCTGAGACATGCATACATGGCCATAACAACGGAATAGACATGCATGCTTGAACAAGTCCTCGTTCGAGTAGACACTAAGGTTAGTTTCTCGGAAAGGGAAGTAAAATGGTTGTTAAACAAAATTCACAAAACCAAAAGATTAAGCCAACAAATAAGGTGCGGTTGCTAGTAACTTTCCCCCGACCGTTCCATGACAAAGACTCGAATATATAGACAGACGCCTCGATCACAGAAATGACAAAGACAACCAAAGTTAACGTTCCTATAACGGTCAACTTTCATTACATCCCGCTCTTTACATACTTTTACACAAGTTGTGATATCAGCCACTTTTTTACAAAACTTAACATCATTGATTTCTGAAACGTATCAACGAATAATCGATCCTTCTAAGTGATTCCTTCGGTATAAACTTCTTTTTGAAACGACTATTTTTCTTCCTTCTCTTTTTTTAGTTAGTTATGGTTAATTACATTTAATTCCATTAATTAAAAAACCTTATTAGTTAGTTATAATTAATTAACTAATTAACGACCGTTAGTGTTCATTCGCCGATTCATATATTAATATAAACAATACATATACATTTATATTACTATTCATATTAATAGAATGATACCTAAATGTATAACGTGTGTGACCCCGTAGGCTCACGTATTTCCAACCGTATAAATATTCGTATGACATAAGCACAAACCTAACAGATTGCATGCTTATTCGTTGGTTGTTGTTTATGTTTATCAATTTATACTTGTGTATGTGCTTATGTATGCGACCTATCATTCAATTGGATCTAGTTGTGCCGACCAAGTAGACTAGATGTCGGGATAGCTCTCCATATTGCGATTTATATATCTAGAATCATAGGATCACAAATAATGGCCTATCCTTACCATTGGTTTAGTGAACTAGCAGGTGACCTATGATCAACAAATGACGTTCTGATTCCCTTGGTAAAGACTCGGACAGTGGACTACTAGTATATAAAGAGCCATTAAGCAATAAGTTAGTAAAGTCTCGATAAGCTAGAGTTTAATAAGATCACCATTATTAATCTCCTAAGATAGATTATAAACATCATAGAACGCTTTATGCGAATGCGTTTAATTATGACAGAATTAACGTGTCCAGGTTTTAGGAAGAAGTACCGCCTAAATTTAGGAATGATATGCCCCTTTGATATAAGACAATCATTGCACTAATGAACAAACCTGCGTTATATTTGATTAATAATGGTTAATACAGATTCCTTATAATAGGCTTGACCACTCCTCTATCTTCTGATTATCAGCTTGCGTGTGTTATCGTGACTAAAATAGATTTAATTTACCACCAAAACCCCGTGCCAGTCTCTCAGACTGAAACCCCCCTTCAAACCTTAGAACTAGGATTAACTTAGATTAGAACTAACTTAGACAACTAAATTACTGGTAGACTTAGGAATTAACGCTCCCGCTCTTAGTGATCGACACTCTACTTACCAACGAACCTACAACTGATCGGGTACACTACCCGTTAGTGTTTGTTAATAGGTAATTTGGCTAAATATAAATGTAAAATTTGATAATAAATATTACCTACGTACACCGACACATCAAGTTTTTAGCACCGTTACCGGAAAGTGAAGTTGTTTAATTCTTGTTTTTATTTTTTGTACACTGTTCTGGTCGAACAATCGATACAGCGTATTCACCAGTTGAATACGACGTATCAACCTTTCACAACCAATACAGCGTATTCCATTCAAACAGTCCATATGGCGTATTCAAATGGCGTATCGACTACCTGCTATAGCAGCAGAGATAAGTTTTTGTATTCGAATTTTAAACTTATATTTTTCTATATACCTTTTTCCAAACCGGTTCTACTGATGAGTTTCTGGTTCTTTTCAGTAGCAAAGATGAAGGTGATTAAGGATGGATCCGAAAATCTTAGATTACTCAAGATCAATGATAATTTGTTCACTTGCGATACGCCAATTGGAACAATTTTTGATGAATTCAACCGATTGAGTGGAATGGATGACGATTTATTTACTTATGAAGTTGGTATTTCTGAGGTTTCTAGCATTCCGTGTGATGAGAAACAAAGGGATGATTCAGATGATAGTGATCTTGATGTTTATGAACCACGAGTATGCTATGATGAGAATGATGAAATTTACGCTGAAGTAGTGATTTTTGTTAACAAAAGATTGGTGAGACTAATGGACGTCATTGTTGAGCAATGGATTGATTTAATGTACAGTGATCATAAGAAGGTTGATATGAAGGTCAAGGAAGGGGGTAATTTCTAAATGGTTAGTTCGAAGCTGCAAGAAACAGTTTGATGAATACATGGAGATAAAGAAACAATGGGTGGCACGTGGAATTGATGCTGATATGGAATATGACCCATCTGACATTGTGTTTGTTGAATGGTTAGCTTCAGAATTCTATAACCATATGATGATGGATCGGTACACGAAGAATGCATTATGGATCTATTGGACAATAGGTGAAGATGAAGTAGAACTTACTGACGAAGAGTTTCCGATCTTAATGATAAAAATTTGATTGATAAAGTTGCTGAAATCTTTAGGATCAAAACCGACATATTTGACTTCAAAACACCTTTATGCAAGGCATTCAACGAGTTCAATTACCTTCTCAAAATTGATACTAATTTGCTTACTAGTGATATTCACGGATTCAAGACATATGATGAATTTAAAAATGAATGGATGGACGAATGGAACAAAGGGATACCATGGGTTCCCGAAGAACCATGGTCGGAAAATGGAATTCCCATTGATGACATCCATCATATTTGCGAACCTTTCCATTTCAAGAGTGGGAAAGCTAAATGGTCCACTTGTAATTCAAATGATGAAGGATTTTGTAATAGGGGAGAATTACCGGGGATGGTTTGAGTTGGTTACATGACCTACTTTCAAGATTACAAATGGTATGATGATTTGATAGATGGCAAATTAAAGGAAGAAGCTTTGAAGCAAAAAGCAATGTATGAAAGGTCATGGGGAGATTCAACTCAAGGGGTAATGAATTTGTGTGCATGGTTAAAAAGATGCTTTGGAAACTTTCACAAGCTTGATTATAAGTTATCGGTAACGCTTGAAGAATATTGGTGAAAGATGAATGATGACGAATGTTCTCCATTTACTAATTAGAGGAATCATATATGCGAACCTTACGCGAATACCAATATTGATGCTAACTATAACCCTTACCTTGATGTTTCTAGAATATTTAACAATCATGCAGGAAGGAGTGATAAAGAAGCTATTCATGATGAAAGGGAGCCGACTAATGATCATAATATTCGCGGATTTGACAATCACTTGGTTCGGGATAACGCACCTTATCATACTAATGAAGAAAAGGAGCAATACAAAGAAGAAAGGTGTAAATTGCTTAGAAATCTCCGCCAAGGACAACCGGTTTGCAAAATTGAAAGGTTTAAGGTGATCAAGTACTCGTTTGGACCAGCTGAGAAGTTTGTTGCTATTAAAGAATGTGCTTACGAAGATTGCACAAGAACCGAATAAAATGCGTGCAATGCATACTGAGACATCTTTCGCATGATGGACGAAGGATGGTTCGTCACAAGGGCAGAGTGAAGAGCTGAAGAAAGTCTAACTTAAAGACTTTGCTGTAAACAAAAGTGTTTGCCGGGAGACAACCCGAAATGTTACTTTTTAATTTTTTATCGAGTCTGTATTCCCAGACTTTCTATACGGCTAGCCAATCTTAATGGATACAGCGTATTGGAGGTCTGGATGTTATCCGGTCTTTATTTTTCTGCATTTTAAACATTATTGTCAGACTTGTCTATATGGCGTATTCATGAATAAGATACGGCGTATTCGACAATCTGACCCGTACCTTAGATACTTTCTATAGGTTTCAATATGGCATATCCTGGTTTTAGGATACGGCGTATCGACTTCCTGTACAGTTTTTTCATTTTTAATTTTTTGTTTTCTAACCAACAAATACCGGAGATAGAATTGCATTATTTTTTCTTATATCTTATACAGGACCTTACTGAACGAAAATGACGACTTTGGTAGAGTATTTATATTCTGTAAATCTGTGTGTTGTAGCCATACTGGTATTCAGACACTTTCGCAACACACAATCTTGCTCATAAACGCAACATGGAGGATCATACCGAGCAAATCTCAAGGGAGTTTCTCCTTATAATTCTTTTAATTTTTGTTCTTAATGCATATTTATACAACGAGGTTGTTGTGTATCTCAAGTGTGGGGAGGAGAATTAGAACGCTTACTTGTCCTATTTTTCACAATAAAATGCTTAAATTATGCTTAAATTTTAAAAAAATTATCATACTTTTGTGAAATTAGTAGTTACATAACCCGCACACACAACCCTTAATTCCATTTGTAAGGATTTAGCCTTTCTATTTCCCTCAATTTTACCACTAAATTCCACACAAATATGAGTGTGCCGGTGACTGTAGTAAACTTTAGAACTTGACTTGGTATATCTATTCGAGACCACCATAATAAGTATTATGGATTTAATTGGAGCGACTTGTCTAAACTGGTAAATTTCTAGGATTATACCCAAAAATCCTTTACATGTTTATTGTGATATCAACTAACTACACTAGTTAGTTAACCCCCGTATAAACCCTTTTTGTTTACTCTCATTTTTAGAGTAAGATTCCTTTAGAAAAACTTGCTGAGTTATTCCTTTCTTTTCTTTCACCACCAAATATATGTTTCATTACACCTTTACACCTTAGTCTACCGTATTAGATTAAGTCCTTTATAGGGTGCTAGTTGCTTTTGTGTAGAGTATTGTATTTTTTGTGTTCGTGTGAGTATTTTCTATCTTTAATTAGGTCGGGAAATTGCACAATGCAATGGGAATGTGAAAGTAGTGAATATTTTTAGTCTTTGATTTTCGTGTGTTTTACTACTTTCACTTTTATTCTTATTTTTGAAGTATGGAGGATTATAGATAAATTATCCAGATATATTGAGATCGTGAGATGGTGAAAATACACCGAAATTCGTAGTGTATAAAAAATCAAAAAAAGAGAAAAATACAAAAAAATGATTTGTAGAGTATTGTTGTATGTTGGTCTAAATAAACCAACCTTGTATCTTTATGTACAAAGTGGTCGATATCACCAATACTGTTGTATAGTATGTATATTATGGATGTTTGGGAGTTGGTCGTTATGTGCCAACTAAGGTTGTTTGATTGATCTGTTGATCAAGGCATTTAAGAGCCTAATTCGTGTATACTAAAGCGTGAGTATTTCGTGTTAAAGCGTGAGTTAGTGTTTGATTTTGTGTCTTTTTTCAAGGGATGGCCGAGAAAGTTACTAGCAACTTGTACCTTATTTGTTTGGATTTAATCTATTTGTTTTGTAAATTTTTGTTTAATACCAATTATATTTCCCATACCTAATCCCTAACATTTGGTTTGCTCGAATGAGGATGCGAGAAATCACGCGTAGCTATTCCATCGTTATGGATGTGTATGTGTGATTTTGTCTGCCTTATTGGTGTATTACCGTTGAAACAGGATTAGAAGATCCCATACCCTATATCATTCTTTATCCTAACCCTTGGTTAAACTTGAATGAGAGAGTGAGCAATCATGTATGTCTATTCTATTGTTATGGATGTATATATGTGGTTTCGTCGCCCTTGTTGGTGTGGTACTTTTGGTAAAGATTACTAGTCCTATTCTTTAGCTTATTTGAGTTAAGAAGTAAGCAATCACAAGTGTCGCGTTCATGGATTTGCTCGTGCATTTGTGGTTTTGTCCCCTTTTCTGGAATATTGGTATCATTTAGAGATTAGAAAGAATGATCAAACCCTTAACCTTTCATTAAACCTAATTTACCTTTATAGACTTGTTACTCCTTAGCTTTAGTGGTGGAGATGTGTATCATTTCCAAGCTTATGATAGAATACACGTCACGACCGAGCAATTGAGCGAATTACTTAAATGTTACCACATAGATTAGTTGAGTGATTTAAGTGTTTTCATTTTCCTACTTTGTGAGGTGTTTGGTTGTATACTAGTAATTGAACGAATAATTGCTTAAAGGAAAAATCATTGACTACGGTTAGGATACATTTTCATAAGTTTTCTAAAGTTTACTTGAGGACAAGTAGGATTCAAGTGGGGGGATATTTGATGACATCAAATAACCTCACTTTTATAGCATCATTTATCCAATGTTTCTTACCCATTTTGTATAATTATTGCATGAATTGCTACATAATTGTTTATATTTGATATTTGCAATAATTATGGAGTAATTGGTGAAGTTATGCTATAAGATACGCATTTTGGAGCTTAAACGAAGAAATCTGAAGATTACTGTTCTGACAACCTATACGCTGTATCCAACAAGGAAGATACGGCATATCCGTGCATGCACTTCACAAGAAACCATGAAGATTTGAAGCCTTATACGCCGTATCCAGAATGTCTATACGCTGTATTTAAGATCAAGTGAAGAATATTCTGGAATATATTAATCGTGGTTCCTACTCCAAGAAACCCCCAATACGCCGTATTTGCCTCAACTAATACGGCGTATCGAAGATTTTCCAGAACCTATAAATACAAATCCCTAAATACGATTTTAGGGTGCACTTAAATATATTTTCGAAACCCTAACCACAAAAGTCGATTTTCAGAAGGCAAGCACATCAAAGAAGGTCTCGCAACGTGTTTAATTTCATAGGAAACACCTTGTAATTCTCATAATCTTAATAATCGTTAGATTTTTTGTATCATTCGTTTAACTCGATTAGTTTACCTTGGTCTTTCGTTTATGATGTTAGTATTCATTATAAGGGGTATTGGCTAATACCTACCTTTAGGTATTAGCCATGTTTATGAAAATTTAATGTTTGGTTTGTTTATGTCGATTGCATGCTTATGCGTTGGTTGTTGTTTATGTTTATCAATTTATACTCGTTTATGTGCTTATGTATGCGACCTATCATTCAACTGGATCTAGTTGTGCCGACCAAGTAGACTAGATGCCGGGATAGCTCTCCATATCGCGATTTATATATCTAGAATCATAGGATCATAAATAATGACATATCCTTACCATTGGTTTAGTGAACAAGTTGGACTAGCAGGTGATCTAGGATCAACAAATGACGCTCTGATTCCCTTGGTAAGGACTCGGACAGTAGACTACTAGTATATAAAGAGACGTTAAGCAATAAGTTAGTAAAGTCTCGATGAGCTAAGGTTTAATAAGATCACCATTATTAATCTCCTAAGATAGATTATAAACAACATAGAACGCTTTATTCGGATATGTTTAATTGTGACAGAATTAGCGTGTCTAGGTTTTAGGAAGATGTACCGCCTAAATCTAGGAATGATATGCCCCTTCGATATAAGACAATCATTGCACTAATGAACAAACCTACGTTATATTTGATTAATCATGGTTAATACAGTTTCCTTATAATAGGCTTGACCGCTCCTCTATCTTTTGATTATCAGCTTGCGTATGTTATCTAGACTAAAATAGATTTAAGTTACCACTAAAACCCCATGCCAGTCTCTCAGATTGAAACCCCCCCTTCAAACCTTAGAACTAGGATTAACTTAGATTAAAACTAACTTAGACAACTAAAATACTAGTAGACTTTTGAATTAACGCTCTCGCTCTTAGTGATCGACACTCTACTTACCAACGAACCTACAACTGATCGGGTACACTGCCCATTAGTGTTTGTTAATAGGTAATTCGGCTAAATATAAATGTAAATTTTGATAATAAATATTACCTACGCACAACGACACATCATGTGGTAAGTTAGGAAGACTAGTTCCTGGAACAAGATAATTTTGATGTTGAATATTACGCATTGGTGGTAAAGCTGAGGGTAGTTCATCAAGAATGAGTGACTGAAATTCTTCCATTAAAGGTAACAACTTTTCTGGAATCTTGTTCAAAATACCTTCTTGTATCATTCCTCTTGCAACAACTACATATATCACCGACTCACCTATAATATAATTTTCAAAATCTCAATTACTCATAATCATCAGATTGTTTTGCTTTTCTCCCAAGACTTTAGGTTTGTAGTTTTCAATTAATGGTACCAGAATATTTTTAACTCCATTGACTCGCAACGAGTAAGTGTTATCTTTACCCTTGTGAGTCACATTTACATCAAATTCCCATGGTCTCCCAAGAAGAATATGGCAAGCATCCATGTTAACTATGTCACAAATGACATCGTCTTTATACTAACCGATAGTAAAAGGGACCTTATATCATTCGAGGACATTAATTTCACCAACTGATTTGATCTACCCAATACGATACGGGTTTGGATGTTAGGTAACAATCCATGAACATGTAAATAGGGACAATAGAAATTCTATCTTGGGTCTTAGGTGACATTCAATTAACATAGCATGTTACTTGTTGAGACTCGGTTTCATATAAACCATTCCTTAATGACAAACGATGGAATTCAGCAGTGTACACTTCAACAGAATGATTACCTTGCATGTAATTTTGGAGAAGATTAAAAAGAATTTGATCATGATGGGTGGAAGAAACCTTTTATGTAACTCTCGCTTCTCCCAACTAGTGATAGATAGTTTGCCTTGTCGTTCACGAATGGGCTGCAAATTTTTCCACCAAGTGAGCACCACCCTTGAGCTTGTATGCAACGAGGTCAACTCGGCTACCCATAGGAATTTCGTAAAACTTGAAGAAGGTATCCAAATCACTCATCTAATCTAAAAAATCTTCTACATTCATTGAACCATGGAAGGTTGGGCCGTCTTTGGCCCGTTGATAGTAATCAAATTCTCTTGCGCCTCTATGTTCGAAACGTCTTCCTCCATTCCATCCATCCTCGAACTCATCTTCAACATCACAATCTTCTCCATTTGGTTGAATACATTGTATTTGTTGATCATTCTCGCGACCTCTACTTAGTCTAGGACCTCCATGATTATGACGTTATTCATTCTCATGTATGGTCAAAGTTGCTAGGTGATGCGTATTTTCTTTTCAAAGAAATAATTTAACAAGTTTTAAATTTATAAAAACTCATTCACTGATGTCTACACGCACTAACGGGTTGAGAACCCGATCGTGTGTAATGTAGGATTGGTAAATCCGAGGTCACCCTAAGAGCTAAGTTTAGATTAGTTATAATTTGAAATGTCACAGGTTTGAAAATGGTTTTGAATAATTTTAAGAATTAAGACAGAAAGTAAATGCGAAAAAGTAAATTGAGAAGAAGACTATAGGGAGAAAAGTGTGCTAACCTAGTTACTTCATTACTACTGTATATGACATGTTTCCTAGTGCAACGTCTAAGTATCATTTTGTTAGTGTTCTAAATTGACAGATCCGAATTAAAGTTCGAGGTCTGTCCTATACTTCCATGGATCCCAATTGCTCGAAAGCCTCGATGTTAAGGTATCCTGGATGTAGGTATTAAGTACCAACAATCCAAAAGACTTGCCTATAACCTAAATAGATTACTAACTCTCTTTGAAAGAGTTCATGCGCTTCTTTAAGTATTTAGGGTAATTAAGGTGGTGATAAGATCGATTCCTATACTAGGATAGATTCCAACTTATCCTAGTACCTTTGTAATCCTAAGTTCAGCAGTTTGCCTAATAAAAGGATTAACCGGATCCAAACTACCTTTCAATATTGCCAAAACGCAGGGATCTATGACAAGCTATAAGGATATCTAATAAAACAAGAATTAAATAGGAAACATGAATCAATACATCAGTAATTATATAACTAGGCCAACACTAGAAGTGCTTAGCCACTCATGGTAATAGAACAATAAGAAAAACTGAAGGGATTCATTGATCGAAAACTCATAATTCTTACATGATTTGTTTATGAATGATTAAATAAAAAAGTAAGTAAAGTGATTTCTCCTTTGTACTTCACATGGACTTCTTTAACCTTTGGAAGCTTGGTTAGCCCATTGATGCTGTGGTAGAAGGGTTGATGATGAATATGCAGAATAAGGGCTCTATTTATACTTTTCGAACTTGTTATGGCGTAACCTTTATGTGTGGTTACGCCGTAATCATGCTGATGTGGGCTTCCTTATCATAGGCAAAATTTATTTTACGACGTAACTTCATCTCCTTGTTACGCCGTAATGTTGACTCGGATGACTGATCATTCCATACCGAGATGTGTTACGGCGTAAACTCTGTAAGTGATTACGCCGTAACCTTGGTGATGACCATTCTTGCCTTAATTATGTTACGGCGTAACCTTTGCGGGATGGTTACACCGTAAAATGTCTTGAAAAATCCATATTTGCTTGTTTTTGTGTCCAAATCCCATGTTTCTTGCATAAATGCTCAATTTCTTCTTGAAAACAAGAAATAAGTGATTAAGTACCATTTTTAGGCTTTTATGAGATAATTACACGCATTTTGATAGGGAATTTGATACCAAAAAGTATTAAATATTTGATTTTATCAAATATCCCCCCTCCACTTGACTTCTACTTGCCCTCAAGTTATAACACCCCCATTTTGACATATACCAGCGGAAGCTAATCTGGGGTATTATTTCATAGTACAACAATCATAATCATAGAAAACGAATCGTAAAGAGACATTTTTGGAAAATTTAGTTATCATTCATTTATTCATCAGGGTTTTTACAAAAGAGAGATCCCAAAATCTAAAAACATAAAGTTTGAATGATAACAGTTTAACCATCTTTAAGTCCGTGCCACTCCGTGCCATAAGATGCTCAGTTACCTGAGATAAACATACTAAAAAGTCAACACAAAGGTTGAGTGAAATTCATAGGTTTATGTTAAACAGTTTGAATACAAGTTCAATAGTGGGTTACGTTGTTATACACCCATAAGTGTAATAATTGCAATGAGTACAATTATTATAGAAAACAGTATTATTGCCCTAAGCTCATGACACCGAGACCTTGAGATAATCAATAATCACAAGAAGTTGCCCCAACGGGTGCCTTTGCCAAACACCCGCATAGTGATTCAAATGAAGTGCGTTTGGTTACCAGAAAGTATAGGTACACCAACGGGGAAGCTCAGTCCCAAATAGATCTATTCACAGCATTCGCGCTTACTCCGAAAAGTAATTAACGGTTCATGATAGTGGGGTCTTAATGGCAAAAGTAAGGACTTAGGCAATAATATATCAGGATAGCATACAGTTGGAAAAACACTCGTATTCATGGTTTATAGCATGTATCCCCCTCGCGGGTTTATGAAAACATTAGAAGATTTAAAATGCGAGGCTATGAACTCACCTTAACAGGGTCACCTTAACAGGGAAAAATCTGATTGATGGCAAAAGTATATCAAGTGAAAGTAACGGCCTCGTCACGCAAACTGGGGTAAATATGGTCAAGTCTTAGTGTGATGGTTTATGTTTTCAAAAATTCATAAAGTTTAACGTTTACTTTGATTTATTTATTTATGGATATATTGTATCACTGTTCGGGTTTTTATTTTGGGCTTTCATAAGCCAGAGTGTCATGTATTATCGTGTTGGAGGGTCAGGGCAACTTTAATCGTTATAAACCTAGCAAACTCGTCAAAACAAATACCCAAATGGAACCCCTCGCATGAAATTCCCTAGTAACATGATACGATAAGATTTTAAGTTTCTTTTAAAAGCTAGCCGGTGATAAATTACGTTAATTATATAACGTAATTGTTTTATAATGCGTTGATCGTTGATTAATAGCGATAAATGTATCGGGTTTTAATAAAATTGAGTCTTATAATATTAATATATATTTTTATAATTTATATAAAAATATTATATTTTATATTTTTAAGTTTGCAAAAATGGCAATAAATACACTTGATTTATAAAATTTACAAATTTAGTCCTTTATATATAAAGTATATGTAATTTAAATCTTTAACTTTGAAACTTAGCAAGATAGGTCCTTATAGTTATATCTTTGAAATAATGACTTTTTCAACCCCTCTAGTTATAAATTTCAGAAAGTTACGATATATACCCCTATGCATGAAAACATTTGCAAATCAAGTCCAAAATTTATAATTTTGATATTTTTGAAATCCAAAAGAGTTTTGCAGGTCATGGCTTATTAGAATAAGCTAAAATAAGATACTCTAACGTAACAAAAGTTTAGAAAAAGGATTCGTTAGCTAGAAAATCAAAACGGGTCGTTTTTAGGGTTTTAACCAAAAACGCATGGGTTTGAGGATTCAAGGCTTTAACAAGGGTTCATATAGGATCTTAGGAGTCTTATGAACATTCTAAAACAGATTATGAGCTTATTGAACAAGATTATAAGCTTACTTGAGCTAAAATGTGTCAAAATGGGGTTTTTGGGTTTGTACGCCTAGATATGGATTCAAGACCTTCCTTCTCTTGATTCTTGGCTTTTATTCTGATCTTAGGGACCTTCTATTTCTTCCTTGGCTGGGATAGAACTCCATTTGTGTTTGTGATGAAGATTTGAGGTGTGTTTGAAAGGGTTGCTTGGATTTTTCTTATATAGGGTTCAAAATCCCCTTGGTGCCCAATAATACTTGGAGTAGGGATCAAGGGCTATAGAGTGATGACTAAGGAAGAGTATAGGGTGAGTAAGAAGAGCTAGAACTAGCTACGATGAGGTATGGGGTGGTGGTGTAGCCGTGGTATACAAGAAGGGACAAGGAGGTGACAAAACAAACTTGGTGGCCAAGGGAGGTAATGGAGGTGCTTGTAAGGTGCTTGGGTGGTTGCTTGAGTTGCTAACCAAGCTAGCAAGGAGGTGACAAGGTGTGGTGGTAGCTAATTTGGTTTAAAATGGGTTTAAAATGAAACTAAAGTGTGTCGGGTTGGTTTTGGTTTCGGCTTAGGGTTTAGGGTTTTAATTCAAGTTAGGGTTAGGGTTTAGGATGGTTTAAGGTTTAGGATTAAGGTTTAGGATTAAGATTAGGGTTTAAGATTAAGGTTTAGGGTTTAGTTTTAAGGTTTAGGGTTTAGTTTTAGGTTTAAAATGAAATTAGGGTTTTAGGGTTTCGTTTAGGGTTTAGGGTTTAAGATTAGGGTTTTAGGATGACTTAGGGTTTAGGTTTAGGGTTTAGGAGTAATGCATTAAGTGTTTGTACCTTGTGCTAAAGAATCTAGAACGAATGATGTAAATTGAGCTTATTTGAATCTGTGCTTTAATTGATTATGTACTTGAGCTTAAAAAAGTGTTTGTACCAAGGTTTTGGAGGGAAGTATGATTAATTATATGCTATGATACTTGTACACATTACCTTGAATTACTCATCGTAATTCATTATTATATGGTGTACATTACATATAATTAGTGTTTGATATAAACGTTTAATGTTTAAAGTTCGTTTTGAAATAACTTTGTAAATGGTATGTTAAATGGGTAATGTACTTGGTAAAAAATGATATTAAGATATAGACTTGACGTATTAGGATGTTTACATGATATAGGAATAGATAGAATTGGCATAGGTAGGTTGCGTGAGCTCGTTTACTTTAGTTATGTAAACTACATTACATAATGGGATAAAGCAAAAATTTCCATGTAAAAAAGTGGTATATATAATAGATGGATATTACAGTGCATCTAATTTAATAGATAGATAATTACAGTGATGAAAAATAACGGGTTGTTTATTCGTCTCCCTCCCTTAAAAAGAAATCTCGTCCTGAGATTTAGTTAGTGACGGAGTGATGTTTGAAAAAGATGTGGATACTTGGCACGAATTGTTCCTCGCGTTCCATGTAAATTCTGGTCCTCTTTTAGAGTTCCATCTTACTTTGACTATAGGAATACGACTTTGTTTCAGTTGCTTGACTTCTCGATCCATGATCTCCACTGGTTCTTCCACAAAGTTGAGTTTGTCATCAAGCCGAAGTTCTTTCATTGGAATGACAAGGGATTCGTCAGATAAGCATTTCTTTAGATTAGAAACGTGGAAGGTATTGTGGACATTTCTGAGTTCTACGCCACTGGACCGACCCTTTTAAGGATCTTAAATGGACCAATGTACCAAGGATTAAGCTTTCCTCATTTTCCGAATCGGATGACACCTTTACGAGGTGACACTTTTAACATAACTCGATCTCCAACTTGAAATTCTAAAGGCTTTCGTCTTATATTGGCATAACTTCTCTGCCGGTCTCTTGCAGCTTGCAAGCGTTGTCGAATTTGCACTATTTTCTCGGTGGTTTCATGGATTATTTCTGGTCCCGTAAGTTGAACATCTCCAACTTCGGCCCAGCAAACAGGTGATCTGCACTTTCGACCATAAAGTGCCTCAAATGGTGCTGCCTTAATACTGGCATGGTAACTGTTATTGTAAGAAAATTCTACTAATGGTAAGTGTTTTTCCCATCCTTTTCCAAAATCTATAACACAGGCTCGAAGCATGTCTTCAAGTGTTTGGATGGTCCTTTCACTTTGCCCATCAGTTTCGGGATGATATGCCGTACTCATGTCTAATTGAGTACCCAAAGCACTTTGTAATGATTGCCAGAATCTGGACGTGAAATGACTGTCACGATCCGAGATGATAGATATTGGCACTCCATGTCGGGAGACTATTTCCTTTATGTACAATCTTGTAAGGGTTTCCATACTATCTGTCTCTCGGGTAGGGATGAAATGTGCAGATTTGGTAAGGTGATCGACAATGACCCAGATTGTGTCATGTTCATTTGATGTTTTGGGTAGTTTTGTGATGAAATCCATCGTTATTCTTTCCCACTTCTACTTAGGAATCTCCGGTTGTACCAGTAAGCCAGATGGCTTCTGACATTCTGCCTTAACTCTAGAACATGTCAAACATTTGCCAACATATTCAACGATGATTGCCTTCATGTTAGGCCACCAATAGAGTTTCTTTAGATCCTGATACATCTTGTCAGAACCTAGGTGAATAGAATACTTTGATTTATGGGACTCATGCATGATTAAGTCTCTCAGATTACCAAAGAGTGGTAACCAGCTTTAGTTTTTAATACAACAAGTTCCATTAGGACGTATTTCAAATGCTTTGTCCATTCCTCGTAAGTTTTCAGCCTTGATGTTTTCTTCCTTGAGTGCTTCAATTTGAACTTTGAGAACTAATGATCTAACTCGGAGTGGTTTGATTCGTTCCTTCCGGCTTAAGGCATCTGCTACGACATTTGCCTTTCCAGGATGGTAGCGAATTTTACAATCGTAATCTACAAGCAATTCTAGCCAACGGCGTTGTCTCATGTTCAACTCTTTCTAATCAAGGATATGGTGAGGAATTTTATGATCAGTGAACACAGTACATTTGGTGCCATACAGATAGTGTCTTCAAGTTTTAAGAGCGAACACTACTGCTCCTAATTTGAGATCATGAGTGGTATAGTTTTTTTTATTAGGCTTAAGTTGCCGGGATGCATATGCAATAACCTTCTCTCTTTGCATTAACACCGCTCCTAGACCTTGATGGGATGCATCACAGTAAACAACAAAATCGTCATTTCCTTCTGGTAATGCTAAGATTGGAGCTTCACATAGCTTTTGTTTTAGTAGTTGAAAAGCCGACTCTAGGTCTTTTCCCCAGATATACTTCTTGTTTTTTAGGGTTAATTCGGTCAAAGACTTTGCAATCTTCGAGAAATCTTTGATAAATCTTTGATAATAACCGGAAAGTCCTAAGAATTGACGTATTTCTGTGGGTGTACTAAGAGATGTCCAATTCTTAACTGCTTCAATCTTGGCGGGGTCAACATGAAGTCTTTGACTATCAATTAAGTGTCCAAGAAATTGCACGATACGAATCCAAAAATCACACTTGGAGAACTTGGCATACAACTTCTCTTTCTTGAGTAATTCTAGGATTATTCTCAGATGATTTACGTGCTCTTTATTGTTACAAGAGTAGATGAGAATATCATCGATGAACACTATTACGAATTTGTCCAAGTATGGTTTACACACACGGTTCATGAGATCCATGAATACAGCAGGTGCGTTAGTTAAACCAAATGGCATTACTTGAAATTCATAATGTCCGTATCTTGTTCTGAAAGCAGTCTTGAGAATATCTTCATCCCTAACTCTTAATTGATGATAGCCTGATCTTAAGTCAATCTTCGAGTAGACACTCGAACCTTAATGTTGGTCAAATAAGTCATCAATCCTGGGTAATGGGTAACGATTCTTTATAGTAAGTTTATTCAACTCCTGGTAATCGATACACATCCTGAAAGATCCGTCTTTCTTTTTAACAAATAAGACAGGAGCTCCTCAAGGCGAAGTACTTGGTTGTATAAAACCTCGATCTGATAACACTTGAAGTTGGTTAGATAGTTCCTGCATTTCTAAAGGAGCTAATTTATAAGGTGCTCAGGCTACAGGTGCCGCTCCTGGAATTAGATCGATTTGGAATTCTACTTGGCGAATGGGAGGAAGGCCAGGTAGATCTTCAGGAAAAACTTCTAGGAATTCTCTAACTACTGGGATATCTTCTAGTCTTTTCTCGTCTGACTTCTTTTCCATTACTTGGATTACGAAAACTTGACAACCTCGGGATATATATCTTTCGGTTTTTATACAGGATATGAGATTTAGTCGGGTTTTACTTTGGTCACCTCGGATGATCAAAGTTTCACCGTTGATTGGGATGTGGATGACTTTCTCGTCACAAATAATTCTAGCATGATACTTGGATAACCAATCCATACCAATGACGACGTCGAAACTACCGAGTTTGATCGGCATAAGATCAATTTCGAAAGGTTGGTTTAACAAAGTCAGAGTTGCACCCTGAATAACGGTGTTTGTGCTTACTAGGTTTCCGTCAGCCATTTCGATATTGTAAAAGGTATCTATTGTAATGGGTGGAATATTTAGCATAGAGGCAAGAGATATGGATACGAAGCTTTTATCGGCTCCAGAATTAAATAATACTCTAGCTAGATGTTGGTTTAGAAGGAACATACCTGTGACTATGTTCGGGTCTTGGTGAGCATTCCTATCCCTCAACATGTAGGCTCTTCCCTGGGTATTGTTGTTGGTGGTCTTTCGGCACTGATTTACATAATGCCCTTTCTCTCCACAGGCATGACAAGTAACTGTCACTGGTAGCAAATTACTTCTAGTGGCTGGCCCTTTGTTTTTGCAGTTCTTGGTCAGATGGCCCACCTTGTTACAAGTATTACACTTAACAGTGCAAGGTCCTGTGTAATGCAGAGTGCATTTCTTACACAAGGGACGATTTCCAATATACCCATTGTTTTCAGTTAGAGTGACAACATAAGACTTAAAGGTTTCCTGTCTTCTATTCTATTGTGGTGGTGATTATTGTAGCGGTTGTTAGTGTTGGTGTTACAGTAGTTGTTGTTGTTGAAAGTTCTTCTTTCGTTTGTGATCACTTGATACTTGCACCAGAATGTGCTTTGTTACCTGATCCATTAGCCTCTAGGCTATGTTAATGGTTTCCTCTAGAGTTTGAGGTTTAGAGGCGGTAACATTCCCTT
>BQNB010024589.1:3507-37893 GCA_026074375.1 Tanacetum coccineum
ATTATGATTGTTGTATCCATGAAGTAATACCCCAGATTAGCTTCCGCTGCTATATTGTAAAAATGGGGGTGTTACATGTTGTTGACATGGTATTGACGTGTCGGTTGTGCAATTATTCCCCAATGTCCTTGGGGAACGCCAAAAGCACGTTCGACATCATTTCTTGCACTTTCTTGACGCTTTTTAAAGTAACTATGTTTCGCGTCATTTGCAACCATGAATGATTTGACGAAAGTCGCCCACTGTAGGTAAATTCCGTCTGCTAAGTAATACCCCTTTTCAAACCCGACACCATTTACCACAAACAGAGCTACAGGGGCTTTGTCATCAAGAAGGTCATCAAATAACGAAGAATTATCTAAAACATTAATATCGTTATTTGCACCGGCTACCCCAAAAAACGCATGCCAAATCCACAAATCATGCGAAGCAACAACTTCAAGCATTATAGTTGGGTATTTTTTTATCCCCCCTACTGTATTGTCCTTGCCATGATACTAGACAATTTTTTCATTCTCAGTGCATACAATCAATGCTTCCAAGCATTCCCGAAAAACCATGAGCATCCTCATGTTGAGTATATTTTTTTTTCAACGTCTTCCAACGTTGGCTTTTTAAACACTTCGACATCTACAAATCAATAATGCACTTATTAAAATGTAATAGACAATCACGTGCAGTATGCTCACTCATTTGGAAATATTCATCAAACACATCGGGTGTGTTGCCGTATGCCAAATGGCGTATGGCGGCTGTGCATTTCATAATAACACTAAGGCTCATTCGACCCGTAGCAACGGGTCGGACTCTAAAGAATTGAAAATGCTTTGGAAGCGGATCGGCCGTATAATTTTTAATGTCGTCGACAATTTTTAAAAATAGTGTTTGGCTCATAGGGTATCTTCTTCAAAAATAGTATAATGGATACTTACAATAATCATCAAAATAGTCGTCTATCAAACGTTCTTCGTCCCCCTCTCGATCACGATGGATCGGGTTACGGGTAAGCCGGGGACAATTTTCTTCTTGTTGTAAATGTTCGTGATACTCGTACGCTTGTTGAACAAAGTAAACGACGATTTCGTCATCAAGTTCGAAAGCGTTTGGACGTCATTCTTCATCACTGTCATTTTGATTCATTATGAAAAATGGATTCATTTTGTGTAGAGAGTGTTTGTGTATTTGTGTGTGAAAAATGGTTGAGTTGCGATGTAATATATATAATGTGGGTATTTAAGTTTTTTTTTTAAATCTAGCCGTTTATAAACATTAGAAGGTGTTTTTGATTTTTTTTTTTTTAAATTTCACACATGCGCACGTTGATGAATTAACTATCCGACCAACGCCGTTGCTACACCAATGTGGGCGGTATCATAATGCTGAACAACGCGCACCATATCCTCTTACACAAAGGCTAACGATCCCCGTGCCATACACGATACAAAATAGTCAAACTAGAAAAAGTCATCCAAACTATCCTATCCAAAAGCATTGACTGGCTTGACCCAAACCCGGTACATGATCACACCTATAAATTATTGACTAAAAATAAAAAGGCTGAAATTGTCTTCACAATGACCTAACTCCATCATCATCATCGTTATGTTCTTGTTCATTTCCTGTAAAATCCCCAAATTCAAACGAACATTTCATTAATCATCAATTAAATCAAATATAATCTTACTATTTTTATAAAAATAAATAAAAAAATATGCCTTCATCAATGATGATGATTGGCTGTGTTAATTCTTGTTCTCATCATCATCGTCTCAAACCTCGTCTTGAAAAATGTGATCGTCGTGGTAATCTTAGTTAGTTAAAGCTCCTAGTTTAATTAGTATAATCATCTTTTTTTTGTTATTGTATTCTGTATTCGATACCGCAAGTTAGCGAGTTTTCGTATTAAATCGGAGATTGGTATCGGATTATTTTGGATTAAAGAGGTCTTGTTTTGATTAACAAGGTACATTTTTAGTTACTTGTTTTAGATCATTATTTTTTTAATCTAATGATTGTAATGTAGATGTTTTAGATTATTATTACATGTGTATGTGTATTGTGTTTCTGATAAATTTACGTCACCTGTGTATATTTGGAATTATTACCTGATTGTTTAGTATTAAATTATATGATGAAAGAAAGTTGAGTTTATTGTTGTTGTGCGTAACATGTAAGCGTGCTTTGGATCTTGCGCCTGATTAGGATAGTGTGAATCCGGTTATTGTGCTATATGACAGTCAAATATATATCATATCAACTATTGAAACAAAAAGCGTAGTATTTGAACAATCTATCTTTAATTCTAACAAATATATGTAACATAAAGTCATATATCATTAACAGTTTTTATCGGAAGTAAATTTTGAGGCCCTGTGAGATTGCACGCCTCACACACATTCAAATACGGCTCTGCACATGTGGCTTTAACTAAGCGTGTTATATTGTAGCATGTATGTTATTCCGCAAAGTAAATTCAGTTGTGAATGGATGCATTATGCATTGGCAAACTGTGACTGTCAAGATTTCTGTAACTAGGTAGATAAGGGCGCTTTTTAATATGTATAGAGGAGTTGACTTTATTTTGTGTTTATTTCTATTTATTTAAATGGAGGTATGATTTTAATCCTTACGTTCTGCATCTATGATGCTTTATTTTTGTTGGTTAACATTAACCAAACTCATACTACGTGGTATATTATTCTCAGAGTCAAACTACGTGCAGACCTACGTGACTGGCTACATGCCTTAGCTATTGTTAGTAGTGGATGACATGTTAATAAGTTTCTTACTATGTCAGTTTTGATAATTTCATACCAAGTTCCATGTACGTACGTGTGATGTAAGATTCTTAACGAATCTAACACCACTAAAGCATGTATAGCTGTACAATTGCTGAGGCGGTCATGGATATAAGTTTAGTATGTCGTTCTGCAATGTTGAATCATCCTCGTGTACAAGTCTCACACATAGTTACCGAAGACATTCTTTTAGTAGGGTTTTCCCGGCGTATAATTCTTTGGTATAATTGTATAAAGAGTAGTGAATGGGAAGGATAAGGAATTTTTAAATGCTAACGAAAAACAAGATAAATCAAAAGGATACGATAAAGAATTAGGGAGTCAAACGGTGTTTTTGGGGATAGAGGGACTTGAACCCTCATGATTTTTGATATCAAAGGATTTTCCTATTACTATAAATTTCATTGTTGCCACTTGCCTGTATTGACATGTCGAACGAGACTCTTTCTTTACTCTCGTCCTGATATTTTTTGACACGTGTTATAAGGAAAGAAAGAGTTTACTAACTGGATTAAAAGAGTTCTGTACCTTAACTTGCGAATATATATGAGGCACCTTTTTTCTTCTCAAGTATTTTTCTTGTGTTAGATTTAATAAATATATAAATATCTTATAAATGCGTTTGAAAATGTTACATACACTTGTCCATATACGAACTGTACATTTGTTCATCATATATGTGTAGAATTGCAGGGATGTACCAAGTTAATAGGAGCAATAGGCAACAAGAATCAATTCCTGATGCACTTTGCCATGTCAATGCAGCTCATATAAACTTTTTTTTTGCCAAAATTGGCAATTGCTTAAGGGATTTATGCCAGCATGTACTATGGAGTATTTATTCACCTTCTGCATTGATAATCTCTTAAATATGTCTAAATAACTAGTTTCTTGAACGAGCCATGTGCGTACCATAATGGGTTACACGTTTACTCTTTTACCTTAATAGATTAAGACTCACGCTTCCGAATAGCTCAGAATGGAGACTGTTTAAATAACATAAAATGAAGTAAAGCATATACTTGTGTTGGTCATGGAAGCTTTCTTTCCCTTTTCTTGCTTTACCCCTTTGTTAAAACTAATAACCTGATTATTTGTGCTCTATCTGAGCGTACCATGTTGTCACTCGTATATATTCATTGGATGTGCTTAATTCTTTATATGAAGTGTTTTATGTTACGTATTACTCGAGGTCATTCACAGATCCACTGTAGGTTGGTCATCACTAAACAGCTACACAAATTTAGTTGCTGATTATTATAACTTTGGGCGCTTGTCACCATTCGCTGTGCATGTGTTTCATGTTCGGTTGACAATTTTGTTACATTTTCTTTGCAGCTACCAACTGATGCAAATGGACATTGATGTATCAGTTTCAATTGATGTAAACAAATCCACACTCGAATTTACCAATTCTTGCTCTGAAGATCTCTGTGTGAATAAACCTGCTAATGATGTCATTGAGTTTATGAGTACCCAAGATGATGGGAATGGGAATATAGACTCCAAACCATCATATGACGAACATGATCCACAAAAGAAAGATCAAGATAGTGAAAACTGTATTGACGATTGTAAGACATTTTCCTGTTCAAGCAATAGCACACCATCTGCAGGAGCATCTATGGAAGTAGCATTGGATACTAACGATGTAATTGTCCAAGAATCGACACCCCATGACAATGTTAAATCTGCTGGTTCACCTTGCTCAAGTTCTCAATCTCTCAATGTAAGCATTGCCTTCATTTGCTCGGTATTTTCAGCAGCGGTTGCAATTTTAACCTTTTACTGATAAATGGGTCTGATAATTTCATCTAGCTAAAAGGGTAACAAGTCATTTTTTTTTGTCTACTAAAGTGGGTACGGGTCAAATGTGGGCAAATAGAAAAAAGTTGCTCATAGTCTATCCTTAATACATACGACTTCTTGTATCATTTTATTTGAAGATTTAGATTATATATTTAATGCTGTCGAGAAAGATTATTATCGTTTTAAGTTTGTTTCTAATTAAAAATATCACATTCTTTTTATATAAGTAACGTACAAAGAATTTGTTACTGGGTCAACCCAGTCCAGCCCGTTTGGACCTGCTTTAGTATATTCCATAGCAACAAATAGATTTCTATCCCCTGGGTTTATAAGCAAACTGTCTCTCTTTGTTCCATTGCTGACCTTTCACACTTTTCCATACAGACGGCTCAGATGCCTGTATCAGCGATAAAAGGTAGCCGAGAGAAACGAGGAGCGACTCCTCCTCAGAAACTGACTGTGAAGTGGTCACCAGACGTGTATGACCCAGTCCCAAACTCAGTTTCTCACTCGGTAACAAACAAGAAACCTAAGAGGCCAAGTAAGAAGACATCCAAATCCAAGCAGAAAAAAGAAAGCAAATCACGTGGAAATAAACATAAAGAGAAGTTGTCAGGAAGAGGTGGAGGTGGTTGAGTGTTGTGAGTAGCTTTTATCAAGAGATATGACAGGTCACTGCGCCTCTCATCAATTGCCGAAGGTTTGCTTTTGGATATAACAAACCAAGTATGTGAATTTTCTATAAGACTACAATATTGTATATAAATAAAACGATTAAACTTCTGTTGATTTGTGTGGAAACTTGGTTTCTCGATGACGCTAGGATTGCTATATATTTATGGATGGTTTTGGTAAGAATTTCTTTATACCCAAAAGGCTGATGCAGATTGCTCGCAGGTAGTAGTAGGTGTGTATATTTTGTGACTTTGCGTCAGTGGGAATCAAATTTCAAGGTATGATAAATGATGTAGTAATCGTTGGCACCACTCCTGCTTTATTTATTATCGTCCTTTTTATATGGAATTGGATCCTCATGTTTGATTTGAACATGATAGGTAATGTTTGATTTGAACATGATAGGTAATGTTGAGATTGTTGCGAGGAGGTATTTAATTTCAAACAAAATGAAGTCGCACAATGAGAGCCCACTTTTCTTTTTTCTCACAAATAACTCAACATAAACCATCATGTTAAAATTGAACATGAGGGGATCTTAATCCTTTTATACCTATTATAGCTTTAATTCTTTATTTATGAGAGAGAATTGAATGGATTCTATTATATTTTATATCATGTTAAGGCAGGGAATTGTGGGATCGAAAATTGATGTCCTGTTTTGAATGGAATGATTTATGAGATCTAAAACATTTACGAACCCCTTACGCGATTACTATCATCATCAGGTTTCAGTTAATTTATAAAATCTTTATCAAATTAACTCTTTGGAGTTTAACACTCTTTGGAGATAAAATATAAATCAATAATAATTACTTCAATTTTAATTAAATCAATTAAAAATGTCGCAGCATTATTAATAATACAACGGACTTTGTTGATTCGTCAATGTGACACCTCTGGCAACCTTAGTCAAGGTTGGAAGATTACAAATCTTAATGTTGGACACAGTTTCAATCTGAATCTACTTAAAATGATGAAAAGAACTTGACACACAACCTTGAGCCAAAGTGCCTGCATCATGTGAGTGACCTCTTCAGGTTGCTCTACGTACCAAGTTCGTTCATTGACATCATTTCTGACAATGATGTTTTTGAGTATCAATAAGTGCTTAATTGCTTTAATCTATTAGCTTGATAACCACACGACTAAGGACTAACTACTCATGCCAAATTTGAGCGGTATATAACCTGCTGCAAAGCGTGAACATCCTACTCTTAATGCAAAATCTGCTGGTATTAATTTACAGATTTTCTAAAAACATTCAGGGGTTATTTAGTCATTTTATAAAAATTATAGTCAACACCTAACTTTGTACTAGTGTAAAGTTTTGAGAAATAAAACACTACAAAGATTCTTTTCAACGTAAACCTGGTACTAGAGAATCTACAAACAATGTTTTCTAGATCAGGAAAATTTGAGAGACACAAAAAAATGTCTGGAACTGATAGACACTTATAGGAGTAACTAACTCGAATAAGGAATCTAACTAATCAGGATCACAAATAAGAAGAATTGTAATCGAGACTTAGCTAAATGATTGTTATGGATTGATATATTGAAGTTTGTTACAGAGAGAAATTGAATTACAAGTAATGACATGAAAATGTAAATGAGAAATTGCTAAGGGTATTTATATAGTGAATGATAGTGGAAGATAAAAGAGATGGTGTAACTTATTTTCCCGCCCAAAATGAAAGTTTGTCTTTCCCACTTTGACTTTCTAGCTGACTTTTGTTGACTTTCCAAATGGACTCATATCAATACTGCCCCCTTCAATTAATTCTTGTCATCAAGAATTGAAAGAGAAATCAGGAAATCTTTTCTCCAAATCAGTGGCTAGTTCCCAAGTTGCATCATCTATAGACCCATTAGACCACTGGATCAAAACATAGACCACAAGTATGTTGTTTTCTTTAACCATTCTTCTTTTCAACACCTTGGTTGGAACACAAGCCAAGCTGCCACTAGGATCACACTAAGGCATCACCGGGTGTACTGTTGAAGGATCACCTATGAATAGCTTTAATTGGGACACATAAAAAACTGAGTGTATCTGAGCATTTAAAGGGAGTTGTAACTTGTAAGCCACCATGCCTACCTTTGCTAACACTTGGAAGGGTTCATAATACTTAGGCAACGACTTGTTATACTTGCTTTTCCTTACAGAAATCTGTCTATGGGGTTGGAGTTTTAACCAAACTCATTGTCCCACTTCAAAGTACCTTTCAGTCCTGTGTGAGTCTGCTATTGCCTTCATCCTAGACTGAGCCCTCTGCAAATAGAACTGCAACATTTGTATAATAGCTTCTCTGGCTGATAAAGATCTGCCCACACTATCCACTTTACTTTGCCCTGGTGAATAAGAAATTGAAGAACTAGGTGGCTGACCATAAACTGCCTCAAAGGGTGTAGTATTAATTGATGTTGTACCAGTACACTGTAAGAGATACCCATTTTGCCCACTCTTTTGGTTTCTCTCCAGTCATGCACCTAAGATAACACTCTAAACACCTATTTACCACCTCAGTTTGGCCATCTGTTTGAGGATGGTAAACAGTTGAGAAGTGCAGGCTGACTTGTAGCATTTTGAAAAGTTCTTTCCAAAACAAGCTAAGGAAAATCTTATCCCTATAACTAACAATGACTTTTGGAAGGCCATGTAGCTTGTAAACATTATCTAAGAAAAATTGAGCCACTTGTATAGCAGTGAAAGGGTGACTCAAAGCCATGAAATGGCCATACTTAGACAATCTGTCCACAACTACCATGATGACTGTTTTTTCACCAGAATTAGACAGACCTTCCGCAAAGTCCATAGAAATATCTGACCATATAAGAGTAGGGATACGAAGAGGTTGGAGTAAACCAGGATAAGCAGAGAGGTCAGGTTTACTTTTCTGACAAACATCACATATTGAAACAAATTCCTTGACCTGCCTTTTTAACTTTTTCCAATAACAAAAAACTTGAATTCTCTGAGTAGTAGCAGCATTGCCAGAATGACCACCAGTGGAATCACAATGAAAGTGGGTCAATAGGGACAATCTAAGTGCAGGATCATTGCTAATTACCAATTTTCCCTTTCTTCTAAGCTGCTGATTAGACCAAGAGTAGTGTTTGGAAATAGGTTTACTAGCCTTCAAATTTGCAATCAAAGTAATGAGAGAGGGATCATTAGACCAACTATCCACTATTTTTGGCAACAAATCAGTGGATACAGAAGTAAGAACTATTTGTAGCAATTGACTGCCAGTGTCCACTCTAGAGAGAGCATCTGCAGCCCCATTCTTACTTCCTTTCTTGTAAACAATTTCATAATCAAACCCCATAAGCTTAGGTAACCATTTCATCTGAGTTGGTGTGGTGATTCTTTGTTCAAGCAAGTATTTTAAACTGAAGTGGTCTGTTTTGATAATGAAATGCATGTCCAACAAATATCCCTTCCACTTGTGCAAAGCTTAAATTACTGCCAGCAATTCCTTCTCATAAGTAGATAAGTTGTGATGTCTAGGAGCCAAGGTTTTGCTGTAATAAGCAATAGGATGGCCTGATTATTGCAGCACATCTCCAATTCCCTCTCCTGATGCATTTGTTTCCACTATAAACTCCTCATCAAAATTAGGCAACTTAAGAACAAGAGCATTCACCATGACTTCCTTGAGAAATATAGATGCTGACTGTGCTTTTTCAGTCCACACAAAAGCCTTTTTTTGAGTAGCTTAGTCAGTGGTTGACTAATTAGAGCATACCCTTTGATAAACCTTCTATAATAACCAGTGAGACCAAGGAATCCCCTTAGCTGCTTAAGATTAGAAGGAATAGGCCAGTGCTTTATTGCTTATATCTTAGTATCATCAGTAGCTACCCCTGCACCAGTAATTACATGACCTAAGTACTCCACCCTTTTTGACCCAAACACACATTTGGAGTGTTTGGCAAACAAGGTGTGCTTCCTTAAGAGTAGCAAAACTAGTTCCAAATGCTTGACATGAGACCTTAAATCAGGGCTGTAAACTAGTATGTCATCAAAGAAAACCAAAACAAACTTCCTGAGATAACTCTTGAATACTGAATTCATCAATGCTTGGAAGGTAGAAGGTGCATTAGTGAACCCAAATGGCATGACCAAGAAGTCATAATGGCCTTCATGTGTTTTGAAGGCTGTCTTCTCAACATCATCTTGACACATCCTGATTTGATGATATCCTGATCTCAAATCCAACTTAGAAAAGTATTGTGAACCTTGCAATTCATCTATCAATTCTTCAATTATTGGAATAGGGAACTTATCTTTGATTGTTTGAGCATTCAACTTCTTGTAATCAATGCACATTCTCCAAGTACCATCCTTCTTCTTCACCATGACCGCTGGTGAAGAAAAAGGACTTTGGCTGGGCCTTATAACTCCACTATCCAATAATTCTTTTACCATAACCTCAATAGCATCCTTCTGAGTGGGAGGATGTCTATAAGGTCTGCTAAAGATGGGTTCAGTCCCTTTCTTAAGGACAATCTTATGGTCATACTCTCTCATAGGTGGTAATGAAGTAGGGACAACAAAGACATCATCAAAATGAGTGAGTAAGTAGCAATGGAAGTAGGAATACCTTTTGTAGGAGTAGCAGAGACCATATTCAATGTTGTAGAAGGCTAGACACATAAGACCATAGATGATAGTTGAGCTTTTTGTTCTAGCCTTTTTATCCCTTCCATCCACTGCAAACAAGACTTCTTTGTCCCCCTTAAAGCTACCTTTCTTCCCTTGTATTTGAATTCCATTCTTAAATCTTGAAAGTTCATCTGAATGTTCCCTAAAGTAGATAGCCATTGAACTCCCAAAACCATGTCACAACCCCCAAGGGTAACAACATAGCATCCACAACAAATTCTTCCCCATGGATTTTCCAAGCAAATTTCTTACATATATTTTTGCTAGTCAGTTGAGCTCCACCAGGTATGTCCACTTTCAAAGGGAAAGTACTACTCAAGTGGCATCCTAGCTTTTTGTCCTTATGAACATCCAGGAAGTTATGTGTGCTTCCAGTGTGAATTAAAATATGTAAGTCATGCTTTCTTACATGGCCAGTTACCCTCAAAGTTTGAAAAGATTCCACACCATTCAAGGCATTTAAAGAAATTTGTGGTGTGAACTTAATAACTTCCCCTGATACTTCCTCATGGACTACTTCCTCCCTATGTTCAAATACACTGTCATCAAAGTAGGTGTCAGCTGAATCTGCTACAACTTCCAAATTAAAGACTTGACCCCTACATGAATGTCCTGGTGTGTATTTTTGATCACATAAAAACATAAGTTCTTAGCTCTCCTCTCTTTAAATTCCTTTCGAGTCAACTGCCTTTTAGGATAAGGTGTATTAAAACAACTTTTAGCAGCTAAAGTAGTGTTTGGGACAGACAATTGTTTCACTGTAGCACTGTTTTGAGGGGTTTGTGTGTTATGATTAGTGAGGAACCTAGGGGTAGGTAACAATGGAGGTTTATACTTTGCTTATTCAACTTGATAGCAGCCTCTTAAATTTTAGACAGATTATACACTTCAGCCAAAGACTTAGGCCTAAACATTCTAACTGCTAGTTCTATCTCCCTTTGTAAACCAGCAATGTAAAAACTAATTTGTTGATCTTCAAGCAAATCTATCCTGCTAATCAGCTTATCAAAAGCATTTTGATATTCCTCTATAGTGCCTACATGCCTTAAATTCTTAATTTCATCCATTGGATCATCATAAGCATTCCCAAATCTCAACAAAATGGCTTCCTTAAATGAATTCCAACTAGCATTTTCTCCCATAAGTTTCACAAACTGTCTATGCCACAAACTAGCAGTATCATAAAGGTGGATAGAAGCAAGTTGTACCTTGTAAGGATCTAAAACATGGTCAATTTCAAAGAATTGCTCACACTTATACAACCATCCTCTAACATCATCTCCCCTAAACTTGGGAAACTCAATCTTAGTCATCCTGGTGAACTATGGGTGTGCTCCCCTACTTGTACCCTCACCACTATTCCTACCATTGTTTGTATGCCTTTGACCAGTACCACTCAATGTACTCTGAATAGCTGCTGTTAACTCATCCTTTAGTCTGGCCAATTGTGCATCCAACTGTTCATTCATCCAATTTTGGACATGATCATCCACAACTGGTGTTATACTATTGTTACGAGTTCCTACCATTACAAGAGATTACAATATCAGTTTCTAGAAAGAATTTTGTTACACCAGAACAACAAATCCACCATACAATACCTAACTAACGTGTTTGTGAAATGAAAACGAAACTAATCAATGACGTATTTTGGATTGGGCGAATGGTCTAGAATGACCGGAATTCATGTGTGTATGGTGGTGATCCAAAGATCAAGAGTAAAACAGAAAGTGTAACAGAATAACCGTTTCTAACTGAATTGTAACTGATTAACTAAATTTCAATAGAATTCAACCATTAATGGTGGGAGGTAACCAAGATGTGGCTTTAGATACCAATTGATAGAAACTTATAGGAGTAACTAACTCGAATAAGGAATCTAACTAATCATGATCACAAATAAGAAGAATTGTAATTGAGACTTAGCTAAATGATTGTTATAGATTGATGTATTGAAGTTTGTTACAGAGAGAAATTAAATTACAAGTAATTACATGAATATGAAAATGAGAAATGCTAAGGGTATTTATACAATGAATGATAGTGGAAAATAAAAGAGATGGTGTAACTAATTTTCCCGCCCAAAGTGAAAGTTTGACTTTCCCACTTTGACTTTCTAGCTGACTTTTGTTGACTTTCCAAATGGAGTCATATCAAAACCAAAGAAGATGTCATAAGAAAATTACCACATTACTTGTACAAATTCTATCTCTGCTTCCTGAATCTGATGCAAATCGAACACGCCTGTTTTCGAAAAGATGGAAAGATCCTATGCATCTGTTCCAAATCTTCATTTTATTTTACATTCTCGTCTTTCTAATTAATGAATTCAACAAGTATTACGATTCAGTCGATCAAACTCTAGCTCTTCGTAATAATATGTCCATTTGAAGGTTCCTTCTAGACTGTTCCAAGACTTGCGATTATACTCGTGTTTATGATTCGGTTTGTATAGTTGTGCAGTGTAAACTTCAACAGCTTGATCTTAGGTTTCTGGATGATAGATATCGAGTTAGGCTTTGTTGGGATTTGTTTAAAACTTGTAATACACTCGTTGAGCTAACTTTAAAAGGCGAGTTCGTGTTAGATGTGCCTGAGGATGGGTTGCTTTTTCCGCGCTTAAATTAAATGGATTTGGTATGTGTTGTTTATCTGAGTACTCAGTCGTTTGCCAATCTGGTTTCTGGTTGCCCTGCTTTAGAATAATTAATTGTGGAGAGAAAAAGTTTCAATAGTCTTGATAAGCTGGATACATATATGGTTTTTTTGGCGATTTCAAGAGATTAAAGATATGTTTCCCTATAGGCAATATATGGTCTTGTAAAGTTTTGATTGATGCCCCAAACTGGAATACATTTACTTGCTAGATCATGAATACACAGACTACTCATGAATACACAGACTACTCTTTAATGGAACCATTATCGCTTGTTGAAGCTCAAATTAGCTATGCTTTTGATTCCGTCATTAAATTAGTTACAAGCATCTCGTCTGCAAAAATGTTGACTTTGAGTTATTCAACTATACCGGTATATTTACTTATCCTTCCGAAGTTTTATCCATTCAAGACAGCTAGGACTATGCCATTGCCAATATAAACTTTGCATTTAAGTTAGGCTTGTGTTTGTTATATCCAAACGCCCTATTGTTAAGATTCATTTAAACAGTAAAGGATCAAAGTACTTCTCAATGTAAGCAATGATTGTAACATCGTGTTATTTCAGGTCATTTTACGACTCCATTATTGCCATTATTTATTTTTAGGGTTTTAAGCGTTTGCTTTTAATTTTCATCGTTTAGTTAAATCGCGTAAACTAAAAATCAACATTCAACGTAAACGGACATCAAACAAGTAAAAGTTTACGTCAAGCAAGTGTTATATAATTATTACGAGGATAATTTATAACTTTTCATATTATATTTTTATTGGTTACGTAAAGTGTCTACGTTTCGTAATGAAATACATTTAGGCATACCCGAAAGTACTAATACCTATCTATACTCAAACAAATACCCACTATTATACCTAATACACAAAAATTAAATAAATTCTACACCTAATGAACCATGGGGCCGGATATATACATAGGTAAAACACAAGACCAATTTAAATATTACTTCCTAATAAACACATGCTTAATTCACCCACTAAGATCACATCCCTCCTCCTATAGAGGAGGAGAGCACCTTACACAAGTGTACCCTTACCACCCTTTAGACATGGTTTTAGTTAGTTGTTTCATGGATACTACTAGTATTTAGGATGTACTAACAAGACTTAAACACATACACTTTCAACTAGCAAGTAAATCAAACACAAAACATTCTCTTGTGCTCCTATACACCCCATGGCTGAAGTAACATTTTTAGGGTAACCATAGTTTGATTTCTAGCAAGGTATCAAGTGTACTAGTGTTCTTAGAGTTCATATCTAAGGTGTTTCAAGGTGATTAGAAAACTAGGGTTTTAAGGGTTTTCTTGGAAGTATTTTAGGTTTAAGCTTGGGTATAAGCTTGTATTCTTCATTCTTATACTTCTCTAAGGTCTACTAAAACCCTAATCTTTCCATTTATTCATTACTTATTTTACATACTTGTTATTATGTTAATCACCACCTAGAGTTTGTTTTTATGATTTATAAAATATTGCAAGCATAAACAAGATTTGAATTTATATATGTCTATGGTAAAATGATGTTTAAAATGCAGGAACACACCTTATATAAGTGTTAATAAATTTATAGATTTAGTTTATAAATTTAATTGTTGAAAGTTTATTATTAAAGTTTATGCACAAATAAAGTAAGGACATTTTATCTTGGACAAAAATGATGGACACAATTTAAAAAACCTAAAATATACCTAAGATGTGGTATAAAGTAATGTAGAGGACTTGTACAAAATTAATCAAGTAATGGTTTATAAAAACTAGTTTATACACTTATATATACATTGGGACTGTTTTGATGATTCTGTTAGGATATGAAATTTTATAAATTCAGGAATTATTTTATTAAAATAGTACATATTATGAGGATCATAAGCATATAAAAAACTCAAAAAACCAGTCTATAATGAAGAAGTTATGAAATTTACAAGATTACTATAATTAATTATATAAAAGTGTTTTTATAAAACTTATTTTACAAAAATTGGCACCGATTCAGATCTGGTAAAAATATAAGGATATTTTTCTGTGATAGTACATGTTTTGAGCTTTCCAAATATGTAAAGAACACCAAAAACGAGATTATAACGAAGGATTTATACATTTTACAAATTTACTATAAAAAGTGTTTTTATAAAAGTAGTTTTATAAAAACTGCATCTATTTCGAAACTGACAAAAATATATGGATATTTTTCGGTGAAAGTACATTTAATGAGGATTTCGAATCTATAAGGAACTTAAAGCTGGAACTATAATGAATGAGATATGATTTTTATAAGTTTTCGATAAATAAATTTTAAAAAGTATTTTTATAAATTTCAACTCACTGTTACTGTTTATAACAGATTATATAAATATTATAAATGTAATATTTTGTTATATTTCTCAACTCGATCCCATACATATAAAGTACACTAAAAATGGATTTAAAATGAAAGGGTTATACTTTTTACAAGTTCTATATAATTAAATACATAAAAGTAGTTTTATATATTTGACATAATTTGTAATTGTTACTGTTCATCAGTAGCTAAATTATTATAATACAAAATTTGGATAGATTTTCTTGGTACGAAACCGTGGGTATAAAGAACGTATAAAACGGAGTTAAAACGATAAAGATATGAGGTTTATAAAACCTTGTGCACTATTTTTACTTTTGTGCACTATTTTTATAAAAGCAATTAAACTAATTATATAATCAATAAAAATATTAAATCATATATTATTAACAAATAATTAATTGCCGGACAAAGATTACATTTTTATTTTATAAGTACAAATACGTATACATTTATTTACAAGTACGATTTGGATATTGTTTTAACTTTTTAAATTAAACAAAAGCTATTATGTGGTGGTGTAACTATATAACTTGTGATGTGTATTTACATTAAATACACTATACTTATACGGCCTATAACTAATTAGGTTGCATTCGGATTTCCCGAGACGATTCACTTACTTAATTTATATAATCAACACATTCACTTGAGGTTAGTTCGTAGCCCCGCTTTTATATAATTACAATGATTTACAACTTTGAGATGAGAAACATGCATTGTTTTACATTTGTACGCAAGTACACTTTAAATAAAATTACGAGTTTGCCTAAGTAGCTATAACCCACTATGCCCATGAATCATGAACTGTTAATTACTGGAAGTAAGCGCGAATGTTATGAATAGATCTATTTGGGATTGACATCCCCGTTCGGGTGAGTAGCGCTCACTAGTTTTGGAGGTACCGAAACGACGAATGTATACCATGTCGGAACAATTTGGATGTTGCGGGTTGAACATCTACACGGGCATATTATTTGCATTAATTTGCATACACATATATGTTGTAGCTTCAGTGTCATGAGCTTAGGGAATCGTAATTACTTTTGTGATACTGTATTTGTTACTTTATCATACACTTGGAAATCTTGCGGTCCTACTTTATACATTACTTAAACCTGTGAATTCACCAACTTTATGTTGACGTTTTAAAGCATGTTTTTCTCAGGTCAATAAGGTACAAGAACAAGGATACATTGGGGGTCAACATTTTGGGAGTCATTTTGCATGGAGATTTAAGTGCATTACATTTTGGAGTAATTGTTATGTATTAAAATCTTTACACTTTTCAAGGATGAACAAGTTAAGCTATGGGCTTTTGTATCAAACAATTTATTTAATCCAATGTATCATTTTCAAACGACTCATATAGAGGTCGTTCTCATATCTTGTGCTATTGATCTATGATGTAACACTCTCAAACCCATATTCCGCTGCGACCCTATTTGGGGGTGTTACAGATTGGTATCTAGAGCCAAGGTTATAGAGAACCAGGTCAAATGTTTTTACTTGTACTATAACTGTTTTCACAAACATTGCATCACACAAAAGTTTTTCACGGGATATACATACACTATTGGGTTGTATTAGTTGGTTATACTATATGCTTTCATGATCTATATACGTGTTTATATTATATTACGTATATACTATACTGGTCTTATATAATATATTATATAAGTTTATTTTATTGTTTCAGCAGTCACGTCTTCAGCATCCACAATCACCTACACATCCGTTTATACTGATTCTGAGCCTTGGAGATTCCAGTAGGTTTCTGATGAGGAGTGATGTGTCGTTGTGTGGTGTATATTTTATTGATTCAAAATTTAAATTTATATTTTGCCGACTAAACCAAAAACAACATTTTAACGGGCAGTGTACCTGATCGGTAGTAGTTTCGTGGTAAGTAGGGTGTCTAACACTTGAAGCGAGGTTAAATCTATCAATTTAATTAATATCTTGGTTATCTAATCTATGTTAATTCTATCCTATTCTAAACCTATGTCAGTCTTAATCCTAATTCTAACAGGAAAAAGGGGTTTTCAGCCTGAGAGACTGGCACGGTTTGGTTGGTGACTACAATCAATTCAAGGCACTTTAACCCATGCAAGCAAATAAACAAAAGATAAAAGAGCGGTCGAGCCAAATATAAGAAAACTATATTAACCATTATTAATCCGATTAGAAAGTTGGTTTGTTTATTTAGTGCAATGATTTCTTCTCTCGAGGTGGCATATCATTCTTAAGACTTAGGCGTTACATCATCCTAAGACCTAGACATATTAATTTTGTCACAATTAAAGCATCCGCATAAAGCATCCTTATTTGCTGATTATAATCTATCTTAGGGATTAAAGCAATGGTGATCTTGTTAAACCCTAGCTCATAGAGACTTTACCCACTTACCGCTTAATGGCGATTTATACACTAGTAGTCCACTTGTCCAACTATCCAATGGAATCAGAACGTTATTTGTTGAATTATCTAGGTTCACCTTCTAGTCAACACGATCAATAAACCATTGGCAATATCCAATTAACTAGTTAAGCCCGAAGCATATCCTAGACACAGATTTAGAAGGACAATATTTATGATCCTATGATTCTAGATGTATAAATTACTATATGGAGAGCTATCCTAGACTCTAGATTTACTTGGTCCGTATCACTAGATCCAGTTGAATGATAGGTCGCATACAAAAGCGCGTAAACAAGTATAAATTGATAAACATAAACAAGCATTCAACGATAAATCAAGAAATCGAGATAAACAAATACCAAACATTCAGATCTTCATAATAATGGCTAATACCCAAAGGTATTAGCCTTCAAACGTCATAATAAATACAAGAGCAATTATTTAGCCAAGGTAAACTAACCGAGTTAACGAATGATACCAAAAACTGAACGATTACTAAAGTATATGGAATTACACGTTGTCTCCTATGGAATTGATAACGTTGCTCGACCTTTTCTGCTCTTTTTCTCCTCTGAAAATCGACTTTTGTGGCTTAGGTATCGAGAATATGATTTAGCACACCAAAAACTCATTTTTGAGTTTTGTATTTATATGGTCTGGAAGTCGGTTCAATACGGCGTATCCAAGGATTGGATACAGCGTATTGGGGGTTTCTTGGAGTAGGGACCACGTTTGATATCTTCTAGAATATTCACACACTATATCTTCGATACGGCGTATTGACTTCTTCTGGATACGGCGTATTGAGCTTCATTTCTTTGTGGTCTTTGGTGAGTGCAGGCACGGATACGCCGTATCTTCCTTGATGGATACGGCGTATTGGTCTTCAGAATAGTAATCTTCAAAATATCTTCATTTAAGCTCCAGAATGTGCGCCTTTTGCTAATATTTACCAAGTACTCCATAATTACTACAATTCTCAAATATAAACGATTAAGTAACAATTATTTGCAATAACTATACAAAACGGGTTAATAACATGGGATAAATGATGCTATAAAATAGACGTTATTTGATGTCATCAAGGAGCCAGAGGCACTTGAGGAGGCCCCACCATCTCCAGACTATGTTCCTGGACCTGAGCACCCGCCATCTCCTGATTACGTGCATGGTCCTGAGCACCCACCTTCACAAGTCTACGTACCTGAGCCTAAGTACCCGGAGTACTTAGTTCCATTTGATGCTGAGATACCTATAGAGGATCAGCCTCTACCAGATGATGCTTCACCTACAGCCCTATCATCGGGCTACATTGCTGACTTTGATCCGGAGGAGGATCCAAAGGAGGACCCCGAGGAGGATCCTGTCAACTATCCTGCCGATGGAGGAGACGATGCTGATGATGAGTCATCCGATGATGATGATTAGTATGTGCTTAATTACACATACCTTTTACCTTTAAAAACGAGCTAAAATAACCAAAAACGGACTTAAAATGCCAAATATATGCTTGTTTTGCTAAGTGTGTTGTGCAGGAACGGATATCTAAGAAAAAGACGAAAAACAAAGCCAAAACGACAAAACCGGACTCGGAATGGAAAAGACTATGAAGGACAAAGCCAAATCGAAGCCGAAAAGTCAATCAAGTCAAAAAGTCAACAGAAAAGTCAACTGGTCAAAGTCAAAGTCAACCCAAGTCAACCCCGAGGCCAAAAGTCAAAGAAATATAAGTTTAGGGACTGAAATTGTAAATCCCTAAACTTATATTTAAAGAAGAAAAGAGGAGAAAAGAAGAGAAGGGCCAAACTGCCATTTGAGCAAAGTTACACCACAAGGGCCAAAACTGCCAAAGTCCCTAACTATTAACCACCAAGGACGGTTTATGCAAAGAGTGGTATAACTCTTGGGGACTTGTTCTGCCAAGTCCCCAAAGTTATTTAACCACAAGGACCATGGATGCAATGCAACATATCACTTTGGAGGACCAACCTTGCCAACTCCATAAACTTGTGCCCTGTCTTCCCCAAACAAATTCTCCCGCCATTTTTGAATCCCAAAAACCCAGGACTAAATCACGGGTTCACTCCAACTCTATTACCCTGCAACCCAAACCACCCCATGGATAAAAGTTTCCCCCCTCCTCCACTAAAACCCTAATCCCATTTGGCAATCCCACAATCCCCCAAGCCCCATCCCAACGGCCAAGATTGACTTTTGAAGAATTGAAGGCCATGATTTGTTTACTTTCCCCCCTCACAAAACAAACACACCTGTGTTTGTGTGTCTACAAGGAAGCACAAAGGGAGAAGACACAAAGTCCTAGTCGTTTTCTTTTTTTTTCTATAAAAGCAAGTGTAAAGCCATTATGGAAAACAAGAAGTTTTTAAGTCAGTTTTAGTGTAGTTTTTTAAAAATAGTTTAATTGTCTTTAAGCTACTTTCCTTTATGTACTTGTAATTCTCAGTTTTAATGAAAATTTAAGCTGTTTTTACTTCATAAGCTCTCAATAAGCTCATTTGAGCTTATTCTTGTTCATAAGCTCGAATTCAGTCAAAATTTGTTAAAAGCCAGTCATTAATTTATTTTGTTCATTTTATATGAAAGCATGATAACTTGAGTTCATTTGATGCACTTTGGAAGCTAAAAGGAGTAATAAGCTAAATTAGCTTATTGAGCTTTATAGCTCAGGTTTAGAGGCAAGGTGCCAATAGGTTTGTGTTTCCTAAAGCCACTCACTCTACAAGAGTGGCTTAGTGACTGAGACAACAAAAATTCAGGTTTTACTTTCTATATTCCATTTTAGCAAATTCATAGCTTAATTCAAATTGCTTATTCTAATGAATTCTCATGTTCAATCCTGTTCATTTAGTGTAGTTAGCTTATAGATGTTTAAGCTTTAAGATGTTTTAGTTATAATCATTTTAGTTTACATTCCTTAAAATCTGTCAAGGTAGTATAAGCTAGTAGAGAAAGTAGCTTAATCCTACTCATAAGCTGTAGGTTTAAAAGCTTAAATAGCTTTATCAGTTTAGTATAAGTAGAAGTGGATAAAAAGTTTTAGAAGTTTAAGCTTGAAAATAGATTTTGAGTGCAATTAGTTTTGACAGTTAGACTTAAGGGGGTGTTTGGGTCAGCATCAAAACGGGTCAAAATTGGTTGTGGTATGGGTTGAGGCAATTAAAATAGATTTAGCTTAGATTTACAAGCTTGTTTTAACTGTTTTTAAAAGTTCTAAGGTTTTAAAATTGTTTTCCAAGGATTTTTAAACCATTTTTTTAAACTGTGACTTTTGAAAAAAGCCACAAGTGCTTATTTAGTTAAGCACTTGTGAGTTTGAGTTAAGTGTCAAAAAGTGTGCTCTTTGTGTGTTTATTTCAAGCTGTCTAAAAAAGGCTGTAACAAGCCCCTTGTCTTTTGACTTTGGTAAGTCAAAATTCACCAAGTCCTTTTGGTGGCAGTTTTAAAAAACCCAAAAGACCTTTTTCACCTACAAAATTCAGCAAGTAAAAATGATTTTTAAAAGCTCAAAATTTGTGCACAAGTTGTTAAGCTAAGGTACTAAATCTGTTTTGGCTTAATTTTTTGTTTAGAGCTTATTTGACAGCTTTTTAAGAGCTGTCAAATAAGCCCTTGAGTTTAGCTTAAATCTCCCCTGGTGCAAAGGGGAGACTTTAAGCTCTCATTGCTTAGCTTTTAAGTCCACTAAAGCCCAATCTCTTGGCTTATTTTAAAAGCTTATAAGATCTTGTATAAGCCTTCTAAGTTTCAGACTTTAAAAAGCTTATTTGTTGGCTTATTTTTAAGCCCAAACTTGGCTTTTGACTGTTTTTGAATGCCTTAGGTGTAGGGACTGCTTATTTTTCTTTATGCTTATTTAGCTTATGTCACTAGCTCATTTTAGCTCTTAATAGCTTTTTAGGGTAGTATAGGTAATTGTTAAGCTTATTTTTCCTCTTTCCTAGCTTATTTGTCCAAACAAGTTAAGTTTTCTTTTAGCTTTTAAGCTGTGATTAAGTTTCTGTCACTCTTAAGCTTTTCCCAGCTTATTTTGTGTTAGCACTTAGCCTTTTCAGCTTATTTAAGTTTGTTTAGACTCCCTTTAACTTAATTTAGTCCAAGTCCTAGCTTAAACGACCACATGTCCCAAATGACTTAAGCCATTTTAGCTTTTAAAGCCTTTAAGCTATTCTGCCACTTTTAAGCTTATTTTTAAGCTTATTAAGGGCGTTTCATAAAAAGTTGTAGAAGACAAAGTTGTTAAGCCCCACGAGCTTAACAACTTTGCTTCTTTGAGTTTTCGAAAAAAAAATGAGTTTTCAAAAAAGAAAAAAAAAGGGGAGGACGGAAAGAACAAGAGGCCCGGGTTGAGCAAGACTCGAAAACAGGGGACCATCGGATACCAATTCCCCTTTTCGTAACAACAACTCTTACCAATGGACCTGGGTCTTTTTCAGTTAAGATCAAGGGCTTTATTATTTAAGGGTGTTTTGGCTTATAAGCTTATAAAGCTGTATAAGCTTATTTTCGGGCTTATTCATTGAGCTTATTTTTGTTTCTTATTTTTCGTAGGAACTTTATAAAGTAAAGTATTTTTAGTAAATTTTTCAGAATTTTTCGAAGTCATTTAATATTTTTTATAATTTAATTTCGTTAAAAGTTTATTTAATTCATAAAAAATACAAAAATTATCAAAAAAATATTTTGCTTTTTTAGAAAATTTTCTTTTGTCATATAGTTTGTAGGAAAAATACAAAAATTTTCGTAGGGTCATTTTTACAACTTGTCCTTTTTTAAAGAACGGTCCGGGTACGGGATTTTGTCTTGACTCGTTTTTGGGTCAAACGAACTCCGTTTTCGATCTAGTCTTTTTCATTCTTCGTTATTTGTCCCGTAGAGTAGTTTAGAAGTAAAAATTTCTTCGTAGGGTTATTTTTAAAGATTTTAGGTTTTTCCCCCTTTGTTCGGGATTCGTGCTTCCGATTTCTAGCTTAATTTCATAATTTTTAGGTTTTTCTTAAACGTTTTAGTTTGTTATTATCTAATTTGACTTTTTCAATCCTTCAAATCAATTTCTTCCTTCAAACTCAAATCTTCGACTGTATCGATTCTCCAATACAGCCTCGTTGGGGATAAACGACCCGGGAACACTCTATACTACTTCTCGGTTATATTGATCTTGTTGATTTTTAGACTTATATATATTTTATATTTTATTATATATTATATATATATAGTGTAAAAAATCCGCAATCAATGATGATGATGATAATGAAGAGGATGAGGAGGAGCATTCAGCTCCGGTTGACTCTTTTGCTATACCGGTTGATGACCCTGTTCCCTCAGTTGAGGATACAGAGCCCTTTGAGACCTACGAGACTGCACCTACACCTGTACCATCACCTAGACGTCGCACGGCTAGGATGTCTGTCCGACCCCAAACACCGATGTCAGCTACTGCTGAGGCACTCATCGTTGAGTTTGCTTCTGCACCATTACCACCACCATCTCCACTTTCTCCACTATCATCACCACTACCTCAGATTCCCTCACCTCCACTACCTGTGCCATCTCCACTATTACCTCTACCACCACCTACTGTTGATAGTCCTACCTATGTTGAGGCACCATTAGGCTATAAAGCAGCCGGGATTCGGCTGAGAGCTGCATCACCACTCACCCATCACCCATCATAGATACCATCACCACCCCTGTTACTACCATCTACTTCACACAGGGATGATATTCATGAGGCCGACTTGCCGCCTCGAAAGAGGTTATGCTTGACTGATCCCACTCCTATGTTTGAGGTAGGGGAGAGTTCTTCAGCTGCTGCTGCTAGGCAGGCAGAGCGTCCCATGTCTAGGGAGGTTGGCTACGGGATTACAAACACTTGGGATGAGTTAGTTGATACTATTCAGGAGATAGCACCGACCACTTTGGATGGGGTCAATCAGAGAGTGTGCTTGCTACTAATATGAGTCGGGATACTCACGAGATCCATGTTCAACTGGAGGACGAACAACATGAAAGATCTCTTCAGAGGGGCCGAGTCAACATGTTGTTCAGAGATAGGCGATTTCACCGCCACGCAGCTATGTTTTTGGAGAGCGAGGCTAGGCACGCTCGAGAGGCATGGTCACATTCCATGAACTGCAGCAAGGCAGTACATGCTGAGCTCCAAGCATATCGAGCACAGGTGAACACACATGAGATTCAGATTCAGACACGGGATACTCGCATTGGATCACTAGAGACTCTAGTTGCGACATTGGTAGCTCAGACTTTATCACTTCAGACACAGTTGACTTCAACTCTTGGACGTATGAGAGCCAGAGCCCGCTAGAGATCCAGAGCCATAAAATGGACCAACTGATGCTGGTAGCAGCTGTTAGTGTGTATCATTGTTAGCTATCCTATATAGCCTGATAAGTTTTTATGGGTTACTCACAGCTAGTAGGCTGTAGGGATTTTTTTCATCATCTAGCTATCTTGTATGGCATGCTAAGTATTATGGGTCACCACAACTAGCATTGCCTTAGGACCATATTTATTTTTATTTTTGTATCTTATTTGTATTGGTCGTTTGTGACCAAGATCTATCATGTCTGTAATCGAATTTATTATGAATGAATGTCGATTTATTTATATCATTGTTGATTTCACTTCAGTTGTATAATTCACTGTGTGTTGTGATCTCATTTATTTATTATGCAGATGTCATGTCGCGGTTATGATTGTATGAAATCTAACGTGTAATATATTTTCTTGTGATTTTGAAGAAAATGCCACCAAAGAGAACTGCCGCAACCATCACACCTATGGCCGATGCTCAAATTAAGGCATCGATAAGCCAACACATTGTTGATGCATTGGCAGAACACGAGGAAAACAGAAGCAGGAATGGCGATGACAACCATGATTCAGGAACTAGCGTAAGAAGGCAAGTGCCTATTGCTTGTGAGTGCACCTACACTGACTTTCTGAAATGCCAACCCCTGAATTTCAAGGGTACTGAAGGAGTTGTCGGACTCACTCAGTGGTTTGAAAATTTGGAATCTGTTTTCCATATAAGCAACTACACTGTCGCATGTCAAATCAAGTTTGCAACTTGTACTCTTCAAGGAAATGCCTTGACGTGGTGGAACTCCCACGTTAGGACTGTCGGACATGATGTTGCATATGCAATGCCATGGAAAACTTTGAAAAAGATGATGACTGATAAATATTGCCCAAGGGGCGAGATCAAAAAGTTAGAAATTAAATTGTGGAACCTAAAGGTAAAAGGTACCGATGTGCTGAGTTATAATCAACGTTTTCAAGAACTAGCATTGATGTGCGGGAGGATGTTTCTCGAAGAATCTGATGAAGTTGAAAAGTATGTCGGTGGTCTTCCCGACATGATCCATGTCAGTGTCATGGCATCAAAGCCCAAGACAATGCAGGATGCAATTGAGTTTGCAACCGAACTGATGGATCAAAAGATCTGCACTTTTGCTGAACGTCAAGCAGAAAACAAAAAGTAGTTCAAAGTGTTTTGGAAGCCCAGACTGAGGCGAGAAAGCCTGAAAACCTCGTGGCAGAAGATGTGGGAGGTATGCTCAAGGAAGGGAAGTCAGATAATCCTAAACAAGAAAGGTTGGAACCACATGTTGACGGAACGTTGTGTTTGAGAAACAGAAGTTGGTTACCGTGATATGGTGATCTAAGGACTTTGATTATGCATGAGTCCCACAAGTCGAAATATTTTGTTCATCCGGGTTCTGACAAAATGTACCAAGACATAAAGAAATATTAGTGGTGGCCCAACATGAAAGTCGACATCGCCACCTACGTTAGCAAGTGTTTGACGTGTTTAAAGGTCAAAGCTGAACAACAAAAGCCATCTGGTTTGTTGGTGCAACCTGAGATTACTCAATGGAAGTGGGACAATATCACTATGGATTTTGTCACCAAACTCCTAAGAACGTCAAATGGTTATGATACCATTTGGGTAATTGTAGACCATCTCACTAAGTCTGCACACTTCTTACCAATGAGGGAAAATGACTCCATGGACAAATTGGCAAGACTGTACTTGAAAGAAGTGGTCACAAGACATGGAATACCAGTCTCGATCATTTGTGACTGTTACGGTAGGTTTACATCAAACTTTTGGAGGGCATATCAAAAGGATTTGGGTACTCGTTTGGATATGAGTACGGCATACCATCCGTAGACTGATGGACAAAGCTTAAGGATCATTCAGACATTAGAAGATATGTTACGCGCTTGCGTGATAGACTTTGGGAATGGTAGGGAAAGACACTTGCCGCTGATTGAATTTTCGTACAACAATAGTTATCATGCTAGCATTAAAGCTGCCTGATGTGCTGTTGTGTAGGGTCAATTTATTGATTACCAAGTTTTAAATTTATATTTAGCCGACTTATCCTAAAACAACACTTTAACAAGCAGTGTACCCGATCGGGTGGAGTTTCGTGTTAAGTAGGGTGTCGAACACTAAGAGCGAGGTCGTTAACCTTATATTATATCAGTATTTTAATTAAGTTAATTCTAATTACTTGTTAAACCTATGCTATATACGCTTCTAACGATAGATGGGGGGTTTTCAGCCTAAGAGACTGGCACATGTTTTATGGTGACAACAGTCAATTCTAAACACAATAAACATGCAAGAAAACAATCAGAAGATAAAAGAGCGGTACAAGCCAAATAATATAAAACTGTATTAGCCATATTAAATCCAATTAAATGCTGGTTTGTTTATTTAGTGCAATAATTTCTTATCTCGAAGCGGCATATCATTCTTAAAACTTAGGCGGGACATCATCCTAAGACCTAGACACGTTGAATCCTGTCACAATTAATGTATCCGCATAAAGCATCCTTTTAGTTTAATTATAATCTATCTAGGGATTAAAGCAATGGTGATCTTGATAAACCCTAGCCCATCGGGACTTTACCCACTTACTGTTTGATGGTATTTTATATACTGGTAGTCCACTATTCAAATCTTTATCAATTAATCAAGAACATACTTGTTGAAACATTACGGGTCACCTGCCGGTCCAACTAAGCTCTTAATTTAAAGACAAAGACAGAACGTTATTTGTGATCCTATTGGTCCAGTAATATAAAACACGATATGGAGAGCTATCCCAGTATCTAGCTCACTTGTTAGGCGTAACTAGACCCAGTTGAATGATAGGTCGCATATTCAAACACGTAAACAAGTATCATGTGATAAACATAATTAAACTTTCAATGATAAATTAAGAAAGTCGATTTTGAAACAAACCAAACATTAAATCTTCATTAAGATGGCTAATACCCAAGGGTATTAACCCATAACCATTGTAATTATACAAGCGTGATCAAATAACCAAGGTAAACTAAACGTTTTACCAAACGATACCAAAAATTAAATGATTACAAGAGTATAGGAATTACACGGTGTCTTTTATGGAATCGTGATCGATTATTGACCTTTTGTTGCTCTTCTTTTCTTCAGAAAATCGTCTTTTATGTGTATGGTATGAAGAATATGATTTTGCACACTGAAAACTCGTTTTTGGGTCTTCTATTTATAGTCTCTGAAAAAGGTTGGATACGCTGTATTGGGCAAGGCCAATACGACGTATTGGGGTGTTTCCCTTGGAGTGCGCGCAAAGTTTAAAATCAATACAATATTCATTCCCAAAATATAAATATCTCCGTATCTTCAATGTCTATCCAGCTGGGTACGGCGTATGGCAGACGATGAATACGCCGTATTGAGAATTATTTATACGCGTTTTCTTGTGAAGAGTTGGCGTTGATACGCCGTATAAGCCGTATCTCTTTTTGTGGATACAACGTATTGGTCAGAGATGAGCAATCTTTAAATATCTTCGTTTTAGCTCCAAAATATCCGCCTTTTAGCATGTCTTCACAAATCACTCCTCAATTATTGCAAATAATACTTTTAAGCAATTAAGTACAAATTCTTGCAATAATTATATAAAAGTGGGTAACTTATTCAAGATAAGTGATGGTATAAATGTAACGTTATTTGATGTCATCAAATATCCTCCCACTTGGATCCTACTTGTCCTCAAGTAGACTCTAGATTATATTGAAAATGTATCCTATCCGAAGTTAAGGATTTTTCCATTTAAGCACTTCTTTTTATTTAATCACATGTACAAGACCAAGCACCTCACGAAATATGGAAATGAAAACACTCAAATCACTTAACTAATCTAGGGTGCAACATTTATTTGGTACGCTCATTTGCTCGGTCATGATTAGCTTCATATCATATGCTTGGCAAGGATACACATCTCCACCACTAGAGCTAAGGAAAAACAAGTTAAAAGGTAAATTGGGTTTTTATTATAAGGTTAAGGTGGATCATTCTAACAATCTTTCACCAAAAGTACCACACAAACAAGGCAGCTGAAGCACACATACACGGCCGTAATGACGGAATAGACATGTGTGTTCGGTCACATCCTTATTCGAGTTTAACCAAAGGTTAAGATGAAGAATGATATAAGGTAGGGATATTCTAGCTTTCACCAAAAGTAATAAACCAACAAGGTGGCTGAATCACGCATATATAGCCGTAACGACAGAATAGACATGCATGACTCGATCTCAACCTTGTTCGAGTAAAACCTAAGGTTAATTTCTAGGAAATGGAAGAAAATTGTTGCTAAATAAAAGTCACAAAACAAATAGATTAAGCTTGAACAAATAGGTAGTCCCTAGTAACTTTTCTCGATCGTTCCATGATAAAGACTCAAAATATATACAAACGCCTCGATCATAGAAATGACAAAGACAAACTAAGTTGGAGTTCCCATAACGGTCAACTTCCCTTACATCCCAAAGTCACATACTTTTACAAAAGTGGTGATATCGGCCACTTAATACAAAACTATACATCGTTGATTTTTATCCACGAATAATCGATCCTTCTAAGAATTTCATCGGTTTAAGTTTAGCGAACCTACTATAAATCTTCCTTCTTTTTTTTCATAACATAATCCTCGGTGCAATTTCATCGTCTTCACAATCATAATACATCCGGATAATTTTTCCTTTAACATTTCATCTTCGGATATAACACATAATCGCGAAAGTAGCAAAATACACGAGCTATATATTTTCCCATTGCATTGTGCAAATTCCCGACCTAACCGGAGATAGAAAATTTCACTTTAACACAGGAAATACAAAACTTTACACAAAAGCAACTAGCAACTTTGATTAAGTATGCTTAATCTACAGGGTAGGCTAAGGTGTAAAGGTTTAACGAAATAGACATATGGTGTGAAAAAGACAGGAATGGCTCAACAGGTTTTTCTAGGGGATCTTACTCATATGGTGAGAGTAAGCAAAGGGTTACACGGGATTTAACTAACCAGTGTAGTGAGTTAATTTTACAACATTTAGGCTTTTTGGTGTATTCCAAGAAATTTACCAGTTAAAAATGTTTCTCCATCTAAATCCATAGTACTCATCGTTGTGGTCTCGAATGATATACCAAGCCAAGTTCTAAAGTCTACTATATCACCAACACACTCATAATTTTGTAGAATTTTAGTAAACGTTTGGAAATGGAATAGGCTTAATTCTCACAATTTGGCATTAATGGTTATAGTGCGCGAGGTCATGTAACTAGTAATTTTTACAAAAGTTATGCTAGAAAAAATTTTTAATTTGGCATAATTTAAGCATTTAAGCATATAGCATATTATTTGTAAAAAAAGGATAAGTAGGTGTTCTAATTCTCCACCCTCCCACTTAGATTATACAACATCCTCGTTGTATAGATAAAATAATCATAGAAAATGGAAAATAGAATTAGAACGAGGAACTCCCCTGATATGTTACTCGAGATGATTCTCCAATTTGAGTTCTTTGAGCACAAGTGTGTTGTCGAGGCTTCAGAATGCTCGTATGAGTTCAACACACGTCTTTTTCAGAGTATACCATATCGTCGATTTTCTTATAGTAAGGTCCTGCATAAAAGATTAGAAGACAAAAGGTGCAATTCCTATCTTGGTTATACAATGTCCTCGTTGTAAAAACAATTAAAAGCGTATTCAAACAATTAAAAATAATTCAAACAATTTAAAACGACCGGGTTGTCTTCCGGGAAGCACTTTTGTTTTAGCTAGTCGTTAAGTTCGACTTTTTCCAATTTAATCCCATCCTTATAAAACAATTTGGGGTCGAACGGGATGCCAAATGGCACATACAAATTCTTGATTAGGAAAATGAATGACATCCCTTTGTTAAGATGATTCCAAGTCATGATATTAACATTTAATTCCTTGATAAAAGTTTTAGTTTTGACAAATTTATTAGATGTATCATGACTTGTTTCTAAAAGCTTATTTGGCCCATGTGCATAGGCACCATCATCGGTATTTATTACATTACCCCCTGAAGACTGTTTAATATCAATTTTATCATCATCATCATTGTCTTTATCTGATGTTAAGTCATCGGGATAAATTACTTTGAAAGGAAATAGATCATTAAAGTATAAAACGTTTTATTCTTTTTCATCATATTCAGACAATGATGTTTCATCATTCAAATCAAATTCATCGATATGTTGATGACTCACAGTAGGTTCAGTTAAGAAATCTAGTTTAGACGTTAGAGCATCATTGTAAACAATGGCTGGAAATTCATTCTCAAAATCTTTAAAGAAGTCTAAATCATTAAAATAACTGACCGTAGGCTTAGGTGATGGAAACGAAGGCATATTGACTTTTTCATTATCATTTTCCGAATCCGTTTTCAAATCATCGACATAAATTATTTTATAGGAAAATGAATTTTTGTCATAAATTATCGTGTAATCTTCATCTTCGAATTCTTCAAACGATATTCTAAAGTCAATTTTATTGCCGTTAAGATACCGTGGGTTCACAGGAGAGCGTTACTTCAGATGTAAACGCATCATTATAGACTATAGCTGAGAATTCAGTTTCAACAGATCTGAGGCCGTGAACGCCTTCATCGTAACAGATCTTACCATACGTAGCAGTTTCCCAGTTATACACCTTACCACGCCTACGAGCTTTTTCTTCCTCAATAAATTCGCTAGGAAAGAAAACTATCAAATAACTTAATAGGCCGTATTGATGATAGAGTCGAACACGATGTATTAGTTTGAAAAAAATTTATACGCCGTATCCAATAAATTGAATACTTCGTATTCAGTGTTCGACTCATAATATTACAGAAGACTGTAATAATGCAGAAAACATACAATCACACAATATGCAAAAATATACAATGAAGAAATCAAACACACAAATATGCAAATTAATCTAAGCTAAACTAAACTAAAAATACTAATAAAATAAGAATTAAACAACTTCACTTCCCGACAGATGTGCCTAAAACTTGATGTGCTTTCGTGTAGGGTCAATTTATTGATTACCAAGTTTTAAATTCATATTTAGCCGACTTATCCTAAAACAATACTTTAACGGGCAGTGTACCTGATCGGGTGGAGTTTCGTGGTAAGTAGGGTGTCGAACACTAAGAGCGAGGTCGTTAACCTTATATTCTATCAGTATTTTAATTACTTTAATTAAGTTAATTCTAATTACTTGTTAAACCTATGCTATATACGCTTCTAACGATAGATGGGGGGTTTTCAGCGTGAGAGACTGGCACAGGTTTTATGGTGACAACAATCAATTCTAAACACAATAAACATGCAAGAAAACAATCAGAAGATAAAAGAGCGGTACAAGCCAAATAATAGAAAACTGTATTAGTCATATTAAATCCAATTAAATGCTAGTTTGTTTATTTAGTGCAATGATTTCTTATCTCGAAGCGGCATATCATTTTTAAGACTTAGGCGGGACATCATCCTAAGACCTAGACACGTTGAATCCTGTCATAATTAACGTATCCGCATAAAACATCTTTTATTTAATTATAATCTATCTAGGGATTAAATCAATGGTGATCTTGATAAACCCTAGCCCATCGGGACTTTACCCACTTACTGTTTGATGATATTTTATATACTGGTAGTCCACTATTCAAATCTTTATTAATTAATCAAGTTGTTGAAACATTACGGGTCACCTGTCGGTCCAACTAAGCTCTTAATTTAAAGACAAAGACAGAACGTTATTTGTGATCCTATTGGTCCAGTAATATAAAACACAATATGGAGAGCTATCTCATTATCTTAGGCGTAACTAGACCTAGTTGAATGATAGGTCGCATATTCAAACACGTAGATAAGTATCATGTGATAAACATAATTAAACTTTCAATGATTAATTAAGAAAATCGATTTTAAAACAAACCAAATATTAAATCTTCATTAAGATGGCTAATACCCAAGGGTATTAGCCCATAACCATTGTAATTATACAAGCATGATCAAATAACCAAGGTAAACTAAACGTTTTACCGAATGATACCAAAAATTAAATGATTACAAGAGTATAGGAATTACACAATCGTGATCGATGCTTAATATTTGGTTGCTCTTCTTTTCTTTAGAAAAGCGTCTTTTATGTGTATGGTATTAAGAATATGATTTTGCACACTGAAAACTCGTTTTTGAGTCTTCTATTTATAGTCTCTGAAAAAGGCTGGATACGCCGTATTGGGCTAGGCCAATACGGCGTAGTGGGGTGTTTCCCTTAGAGTGCTCGCAAAGTTTAAAATCAATACAATATTCATTCGTAAAATATAAATATCTCTGTATCTTCAATGTCTATCCAGCTGGATACTGCGTATGGCAGACGATGAATACTCCGTATTAGGAATTATTTGTACGCATTTTCTTGTGAAGAGTTGGCGCTGATACGCCGTATCTCTTTTTGTGGATACGGCGTATTGGTCAAAAATGAGCAATCTTTAAATATCTTCATTTTAGCTCCAAGATATGCTTCTTTTAGCATGTCTTCACAAATCACTCCTCAATTACTGTAAATAACACTTTTAAGCAATTAAGTACAAATTCTTGCAATCATTATATAAAAGTGGGTAACTTATTCGGGATAAGTGATGGTATAAATGTAACATTATTTGATGTCATCACTGTCCCATTTAAAGCACTTTATGATCGGAAGTGTCGATAACTTGTGTGTTGGGCAGAGGTCGGAGATGCTCAACTCACCGGTCCAGAACTTATCCATGAGACAACCGAGAAGATTGTTCAAATCAAACAAAGAAATCAAGCCACTCGTAATCTCCAGAAGAGTTAAGCCGATGTGAGGCGTCAGCCTTTAGAATTTCAAGTTGGCGACCGAGTCATGTTGAAGGCATCAGCTTGGAAAGGGGTTATCTGTTTTGGCAAACGGGAAAAGTTGAACCCGATGTATATTGGGCCTTTCAAGGTATTAGCCCAAGTGGGAGCCGTTGCTTACAAACTCGAACTTCCTCAACAATGAAGGAGGGTTCATAGCACGTTTCATGTATCCAATTTGAAGAAATGTTTATCCGATGAGCCGTTGGCAATTCCGTTGGATGAAATACACATTGATGATAAATTCCACTTCGTTGAAGAACCAGTGGAAATTATGGATCGTGAAGTCAAGCGGTTGAAGCAAAGCCGCATCCTCATTATCAAAGTCCGATGGAACTCTAGGAGAGGTCCTGAGTTCATATGGGAACGTGAAGATCAACTCTAAAAGAAGTATCCGCATCTCTTCATAAAAACCGCACCCTCGACAAGTGCCGCATCTTGAGCCTTGCGGACAAGGCTCCTTTAACAGGGAAAGACTGTAACATCCCGTTATTTTAGGTCATTTTACGACTCCATTATTTCCATTATTAAGTTTAAGGTTTTACGCGTTTGCATTTAATTTTTATCGCTTAGTTAAATCGCGTAAACTAAAAATCAACATTCAACATAAACGGACATCAAACAAGTAAAAGTTTACGTCAAACAAGTGTTATATAATTATTACGAGGATAATTTGTAACTTTTCATATTATATTTTTATTGGTTACGTAAAACGTCTACGTTTCGCAATGAAATACATTTAGGCATACCCGGAAGCACCAATACCTATCTATACTCAAACAAATACCCACTATTATACCTAATACACAAAAATTAAATAAATTCTACACCTAATGAACCATGGGGCTGGATATATACATAGGTAAAACACAAGACCAATTAAAATATTACTTCTTAATAAACACATGCTTAATTCACCCACTAAGATCACATCCCTCCTCTTAGGGAGGAAGAGAGCATCTTACACATGTGTACCCTTACCACCCCTTAGACATGGTTTTAGTTAGTTGTTTCATGGATACTACTAGTATAAGAGGATGTACTAATAAGACTTAAACACATACACTTTCAACTAGCAAGTAAATCAAACACAAAACACTTTCTTGTGCTCCTACACACCCCACGACTGAAATAACATTTTTAGGGTAACCATAGTTTGATTTCTAGCAAGGTATCAAGTATACTAGTGTTCTTAGGGTTCATATCTAAGGTGTTTCAAGGTGATTTGGAAGCTTGGGTATAGATTAATTAAAGGTTTTATTCAAGAAAAAAACTAGGGTTTTAAGGGTTTTCTTGGAAGTATTTTGGGTTTAAGCTTGGGTATAAGCTTGTGTTCTTCATTCTTATACACTTCTCTAAGGTCTAACCCTAATCTTTCCATTTATTCATTACTTATTTTACATACTTGTTATTATGTTAATCACCACCTAGAGTTTGTTTTTATGATTTATAAAATATTGCAAGCATGAACAAGATTCGAATTTATATATGTCTACGGTAAAATGATGTTTAAAATGCAAGAACACACCTTATATAAGTGTTAATAAATTTATATATTTAGTTTATAAATTTAATTGTTGAAAGTTTATTATTAAAGTTTATGCACAAATAAAGTAAGGACATTTTATCTTAGACAAAAATAATGGACACAATTTAGAGGACCTAAAATGTACCTAAGATGTGGTATAAAGTAATGTAGAAGACTTGTACAAAA
>BQNB010024589.1:38875-57000 GCA_026074375.1 Tanacetum coccineum
TAAATGTTATATATTTTATAAACTTAGGGACTGTTTGGTAATTTTAAGAAACTTGAGGGTGTTTTGTAAATAAAGGTGATTCTATAAATACCTAACGAACCGAGTGAGTCACAATATATTCGGATATTAATCGATTGTAACCACGACTTAATAAATAAAAATATTTATTAACAACGTTATACGTTTTCCAAGAGACATCGAAATTACAAATACAATAATCATGTGCACCACCACACAAGTGATAACAATATATATATATATATATAAACTAGCAAATTGTTGTAGTTTATACATTGAGTCTTTAGCCTAAACTTGTAGACTAAGACTGGCCGTATTTACTTAGGTATTTGACGGTGTGATTTATTGCTTACTTGGATATTTATTATCATTTTCAGAGGACTATTCACTCAGGTGAGTTCATAGCCTCATGTTTTACAATTATTTAAATGATTTACATCCTTGGGGTGAGAACATGCTTTGTTTTACAAATTGGACGCAAGTGTACATTTTATACAATGATTACGTGTTTGCCTAAGTAGCGATAACCCACTGAGCCCTTTATCATGAACTGTCAATTACTGGATTGTGAGCGCGAATGTTATAGATAGATCTATTTGGGATTGACAATCCCCGTTCGGGTGATTAGCTATCACCGGGAACGAACGTATACCATGTCGGATTTGGGGATGTTTCGGGTTAAAACATCATTCACGGGCATTCATTGGCAATATATTGCATTCATACATGTCGAGCTTCAGTGTCATGAGCTTAGGAAAACGTAATTACTTTTATGATGTTTGCATTTGTTGCTTAATCATACACTTGGAAATCTTGCGGTCCTACTATTGATTTACATAAACCTATGAATTCACCAACTTTATGTTGATATTTTAAGCATGTTTTTCAGGTCAATAAGGCACGAGGTGCGATGATACATTGGAAGTCAATAATTGAAGAGTCAACGTTTAAGATTTGGGGTCTTATTACATTTTGGGGACAATTGTTATAAACCGGAATCTTTACTTATAGTGTTGAACAATTTGAAGCCATGAGCTTATGTAACAAACAAGTATTTTGTTAATCCAATGTATCTTTTTCAAACGACACGTTTAGTGGTCGTTCTCATATCTTGTGCTATTGATCCATAAAGTAACGCCCTCGGATATTCAACATTCCGCTGCATACTCAGATTTGAGGGTGTTACATGTAATACATTTAATGTTGGAAAGTGATAAAAATCAAAGTATAATCAACTTCTAAATAACACAAACTCAAATAGTCATTAAGACTTAATCCATGATTATCCACTAATTAACATGATCACTAATCATTTTGAGTCAAACAAGATAAGGGCTTTGCATCTCAAGTATAGCACTTCCCGTAAAGGGAAAGGATGCGTTTACACAAAGTGACCTTTAAATTAGTTTGACCAATAACGGAGTAAAACCCGTTATGTGACTAATGACAACGTAAATCCGGATTATGGTCAAATGAATACTTTTGTTTGATGGTATGTTGAAAGTATGATTGTACTAGGTTTATGTTAGGAATACAAAAAGTATCGATTATAGTAAAATAAGTAGTTTTACTTTATTTAGAATGTTTAGATAGTTTTTAGTTTATAATACTTTGTAAAAGTATTAATGGGCCTAATAAAGATTACTTAGCCCATTAAGATAGTAATTAGAGAGAATAAGGGTGTTTTAGCAAATACTATAAATACCCTCCTTTCTTAAAAGGGAGGTAAGTGAAAAACACACAAGTTGTAATCCCTTCCTCACTTTTCTCCCTTAATATCATTTTCACTTCTTTTACTTCTCAATCTCTCTCTAATTCTCAAATGCTTAACCTTAATACATGTGTGATACAATGACTTAAAAGTGACCTAGCAGTTTAGAAAAGAGTTTTAGCCTTTGCTAGGGGTGTTTAGTAAATAAAATGAGTTGGCATTTTGTTGAAAAAGAAAGGACTTGGTTTTGCTCCTCTCTAAGTCTAGAACCCGTTTTGAGTGTTTCCAATTGCTCAAGTATCATATACCTTTATTGAAAGATTCACATGTGTCAGGTAAGAGGAAATCCGACAAGTAAAAACCACTAAAACCGACTTTGAGCCTGCCGTGTTGGCGCGTCTTCAGCGCGCTAAAACCACTACTTGGGTTTTGGCAGCTTTTGGCTATCGTTTGTGATTTTAAGTGTTGCGAACGTTTATTTGTCATGGTTAAAACATGACAGAGATCTTGGTCAATGTTACCCCAACAAAATCCTTATACAGATCGACTGCTTTACAAACTTGGGAAGGTCAGCAAGTATACTTGGAGTACTTTGAAGGTTTAAGTTTTTTTTTGAAAAATATAAAACATTACTGAACATCAAAAATGGAAACAAACAACTGGTGTTAACTTTCAAGCCAAATATATACCATGGACATTGAACAATATATCATTCAACAGTGGGTGTGGGTAGCTAGTAATGAACCCTTTGATTTGGATTTACATAAGATGTCACACGTTCACATGGTTATAATCGAGGCTGTTAATCAAGGCTGTTAATATCCATATTCTATTTAAGATTATTTTTGTCTTTGCTAGATCAGGACTATAAAATCCAACCAAAGTGTATTGTCTTGTTAATAGGCGTTGATGGATCATAAATTTACACACTATACATACCGTTTGAATATCAAAGATTGATAATATAAGAAATTTTTTGATGTTCAACATCATGATAACAAAAATAGTGAAATAAAATTAATTTGTTTAAGTTATAGCTAAATAAACAATCTAGTGAGATAGGAAAAAGAAGACATGAGTCGTAGAAATGCCAAAAATACAAAGCATAAAAAGTTAATCGATTTCAAATGCTTCGTTAAATTCATTTCCCACACCCATATAAAATTTCGATTCTCTTTTAGAGTCTTCATCACGGCTTTGTATGGTAGAAATATATACTTCTTATAAAAGACTTTATAGCCAAAGTATAACAATATTGAGTAATATAATAGCAAAAAAAAATTACAAGTCTTATATAAGGTTTTGCCATAAAATAATAAAATAACTCATCAAATTGTTAAGATCAGATCGAGAGTCGATCCTACGATCTTATGCGCGATCCCACGATCTTATGCGCGATCTTAATTACAACACACACGATCCTAGAACGATCTTATGTGGGATCTTAATTACAACACACAAAAGAGTAAATATAAAAATATTTCTAGATAATTATGTCATAACAGCGTAACTAAACGTGGGTTGTATTTGTTAGAAACACTTATTTATGAAGTGTCGGTTATTCTTAGTTCACAAGCTTTGTAATATTGTTAATAGGCTAGTCGGGTTAAACGGGCTTGGGCTTTAAGCTAATATTATATAAGATACGAGCTTAGCCCATACAAGACCAAGCCCGACCCATTATCATCACCAAAACCCACGCCACCCTTATGTGGTTTAAGTATAATGCCACTCCCTTCTTAAGGGAGTGTGTGTGGCTTACATGTGGTTTACTCTTTTTTTCTTTCTCTACTTGAAATCTTACCATATTCTTTCTCTCTATAATCTAATCTTTCTTTCTCTTACTAAACCTCTCTCTAGCTTATTTGGTTTGCTTATTGTCTTGCTTATTTGTGTTATCTTATTAGTGTGTTGTTAGAAGGGACTTTACAATTTGTATCATTCGCCACGTGGATAATTTATTTGAGTTTTGTTTAGAAAAACTTAGTTCGACACTTGTTTTTGAGGTAAGTGAAGAAGACTTGGTTTTTAGTGTTAAAACCTCTTTATTCTTGCTAGTTATCTCTATGATCCAAGGGTTTTTAGAAGCAAGAAAACACATAAAGGTTGGAACTTTATTGCAAATTTAGAAGCTTTTTCATTTCTAATGCGTTTTTGAGTCCTAGTATGTTTTACGCTTGATCTTTATATTTAAATGTGTTTAAACCTTAAAGTTTATATTCTTAAGGTTGTTTACATACTTAAGAAAAGGTAGGTACAAAAAGAATGGATACAAAAAGTTTCAACACAGAGTTTTAAAGTGATTTTTGGTGTCTTGGTTTCGGCGAGATTTTCACCTCGATACGGCGAGATTTTCATCCTAGATTTGGCGAGATTTTCGTTAGTATTATGGCGATATTTTGATTTTATAAACGGCAAGATATTGAATACTCAACGACAAGATTTTGGGTGTGAAATTCGGCAAGATTTTGGGTGTGAAATTCGGCAAGATTTGAGTTATAGATACGGCGAGATTTTCATTTATTGTGGCGAGATTTTAACTCTCATTACGACAAGATTTTGGTTCACTTTTCGGCGAGATTTTGAAGATAGTGACAGCGAGATTTTGGACAACATTTACGACGAGATTTTAAGTCATACGAAGAGATTTTGCACAATAAGGCGAGATTTTGGCTTATTTTCATTGATATCTTTGAAGTCCTTAATTCACTAACTCGTTAACTAGACGAAATTACTTCGAATGAACAACAGCAACCTATCACTCTATCGTCTTAAGATCCTGAGCATCAAACATACGTTTCAATGAGTACTCAACAAGACCTCTTAGCAGCAGGTTTTAAAAGTCAAACTCCTATGCTATCTAAAGATGATTACGTGCAATGGTTAAGCAAAATCATTCATTACTGCAAGAGCAAACCTAATGGGAAACTGCTTGCTAAATCCATTTTGGAAGGTCTATACATATACAGACAAGTTCTTAAACCAAGTGATGAAAATTATACACCACCTGTACCTGAAACATACAGACCTCAGAATGAAATGAACTCACCAAAGATGAACAAAAGCAAGTTGAGGCTGATGATCAAGCAATACACATTCTACTCTTAGGATTGCCAGCTAATGTTTAGGCTATTGTGGATAGTTGTCTGACTGCAAATGAAATGTGGAAACACATTCAAACGTTTAAGAAAGGAACTGAAATTGGGATTCAGGAAAAAAGTATCATACTTTTGGATGAATTAGAAAAGTTTACATCAAATGAGGGTGAAACTGTAACGTCATTCTTCAAAAGATTCTCGGTGTTGATCAATGACTTGGACTTGAACAAGCTTACTTCGAAGATAATTCATACAAACCTCAAGTTTCTTAATCACCTTCAACCTGAGTGGACACACTTTGTCACTCATGTTAAGCAATCAATAGACTTGTACACTATGGATTACAACAAGATTTATGATTATATGAAGCAGAATCTGTTCGAGGCTAGTGAGATACGCGCAACAAGGATAGATAAATTTCATGATCCATTATCTCTCTATTCCAAGACTCCAGCTACAGCTCCTCCTTTGATGGCAAATACATCACAACAAACATACCCTTCACCAGCTTATACACCACAACAACCATTACCTCTCAACAACATCATTGTGCAACAACCAACACCTAACAACAACAACAACATTGTTAAAAAACAATCATTTCTTTTTGACATCATTATTGATGTCATTGCTCCCATGCAAGCAATGCAAACTGCTTTTGATTTAATGTCTAATGCTTTTACAAGACGCTATTCAATTCCTACTAACAACAACCAGAAGATTTCATCAAACATCCAAAACAAGCAGATTGCACAACCAATGAACATGAATGAGGGTAGAAATATGCAGATGGTTGTGATTAATCCAAGGAATCAAGGGAATAGGTAGACATAGAATGCTAGGAATCAGGTGGTTGGTAACAATGCAGGGCAGAATGGGAATCAGATTGTTGGAAACCCGTAGGGAAATGTTGCAGCTCTAGTGATTGGGAATAATGGTACAAGGAAAAATATAGATCAAATTGGGTGTTATAATTGTTGGTGAGTTAGTCACTATACAAGGAACTGTACAAACAGGACAAGGGTCAGGGATTCTAAATGCTACATAGAACAGTTGATGTTGGTTCAACAAGAAGAGGAAGGCATTCGACTCACACCTAAACAACATGATTTCCTCATATACATCTGATGAAGAATGTGAAGAAGGAAACTCACTGCTAGCTACCTCTTTGTGACTAAGCATAATCCAGCTTCATCAAATACAAACACTACTCTGGTGTATGACATTGATGGAATCTCTAAGGTACCCAGCTTCGATCACTATTATGATAATGAGATGTACAATCTGTTTACTCATGAAGAACGACATCCTGAATTACCTGAATCTACTCAAGGTATATATGTAGAGCAACCGAATAATAGCAATATTCATTCAGAAACTCTAGATATGGACTTTAGTAGAGGAGAGGTAGAGCAACATGATTCTAATAATGAGGAAACCAATGCTTACTTTGAATCTCTTCTTCATAATTTCAAATTCGAATTAAATAAGTTTGTCATGGTTAATCGTAATGATAAAGCTGAAATTGAAAGATTAACCACTGAGCTTGCATAGTACAAGGGACAACAAAAGTTTACTGAAAACAACGAGAAAAAATATAATGAACTTGAAACTAGTTATCATAATGCTTTCTATGAAAAAAATCATTTAACTAAAAGCTTAATGATCTCACAACAAGTTTTGAGAAAATGATTAAATCTCTCAATGCAGAAATTTCTGATTTTAAAACATATATTCAAAACAAGAAACAACTTATTCCAAACATGAAAAGGTTTGGAATGAGTTGAAATCCAAGTGTTCAAAACATGAGGATGAACTTCTTGAAAAAATCATTGAGTAAGAACACAAGATAACAGAATTGAATAACATCATTGTTAAAACGAAATAATCGATTCATACGATTTATATGCTTTCTCCAAAACCGGACTCTTTTTTGTCATAATGAACACAAAATGACTCTTGGTTATCAAAATCCCTTGCACTTGAAAAAAGCTCACAGAACACAATGTGTGATTTAAGTTAGTAAAGTTCTTTCCAAAGATCATGATCCTATCTCTTTGTATGATTCTGAGGAAACTTTAAAACTTGCTGATGAGAGTCGATCAAATATGAAACAACTTAAACGTGAGATAAAACCTATTGATTATTCAAAGTTGAACAAAGTGTTTGAGATTTTCACTCCCTAAACTGTTAAGTCAAAAGAAGAATCATTCTTTTCTGACAAGAACACAGTTTCCAAAACTTTTTCAAAACTAGTTCCAGCTGTAAAGCCACAAAAAGTTTTTAATTTGGACAAAGAATCTTCAAATGATACTCCTAACAAGAGTCTTACAAGAGAATTTCTAACTAGTGTTAAGAAATAACTTGTGACTTTGAAACTTAATCTCAAATCAAAAATAACTTTGACTGCTACAAATTGGTACTCACATGTGCATCTTCAAGTAAAAGAGGCTCTAGAAAATGATGTGGTTTCAATTGTCAATAGCATTGACGCTAGACTAATTTATTTTGAAAAAGAGTTTGGGAAAGAAAGAACAGATTTTAAAGGGACTACAAATCTCTTGAGAAGGAAGCTGACGAATCACTTGAAAAAGTTAAATTTTTGAAACAAGAATTTTATTGTCTCTTGGAAGCAGTTTTGTTTTCTGATGTTATGTTTACAATCTTGCATACTTCTCATAATATTTGTGAAAACAAACCATTTGAGCTCGAAAACACAAATCAATCATCTAAAATCATTGCTCTTCAAAAGAAAATTTCCGAGATTTCAAAACAAGCAATTAATGGCAAAGCAAACTTTTCAAAACAACTTTTTGTTTTACAAAGGAATTTTGATAACTTGAGAAACACAATATCTCTCTTGAACTTCAACTACAAAACCAGTCTTTGACATCAGGGCTTAGTGAAAGATTTTTGAAAGAATCAAGTGATGCAGCCACTGTGAAAAAGGATATTGATGAAATTGAAACGATAAATATTAAATTAGAACATAGTATGGCTAGATTGCTTATAGAAAATGAGGATTTGAACAAGCAAAAGGAGATTTTGCAAAGGCATACCAAGATCTTTACAATTCTATCAAAAGGACACGAGCTCATAATATAGAAAAAGACAACTTCTCTAATTACTCAATTGAATTGTAAGACTGTTGAAAATGCTGACTTGACAACAAAATTAAATGACAAAACGTTTGCTTATGTTGAATTGCAAAAGATAATGAAAGGAAAGAATCTGAACACTAATTTTGCAAAACCTTCAATCTTGGGAAAACCTCCTTCTTCAAAACTTTTGATTTCTTCTTTTCTTCCAAAATCAAGGTTTGCATCCCAAGTTGATGAGAAAAAAGTTTTCTCAAAACCAGTTACTACACAGTCTTTTCCCAAGCAAACCGAAAACACTATTAAGAACTCAAATGTGATAGATCCTGGAATGTATAGAATCGACTCTGGGATGGAATAAAAACAAGCTGATATATGTCCTCATAAGAAAAACAAGTTGATCCATCACTATTATCTAGATCAGATTAGGAAACATGCTACCAAACTTCAGGACTTAGTTGAAGAAGCATTTGCCTCTAGACCACTAGCTGATCAAGATAAGCATTTCAAGGAAGTAGAATTTGTGCCTTGAACTCAAATCTAATTAAAATATAGGGCATAATCTAATCACAAATATGTCATTAAACAAAAAAAGTGAATTCTAACTTACATGTGTTAAATTCTATAGGAGTAACATGCGCTACTAGGACCAGAGGACCAATGTCTAAAGATAATACAAAGAATGATAGGGTCTCTTTTACATCTAAGAGTAGTTGCTTCAATAATAAAGTATAAGAACATCGTAGGAATTTACCGTCTTTTGCAAATAAGAAACATGCTTCATGTACTAAGAATGTCAAACTTGCTAAGTTGAATGATTGTAATGAATTTATTTGTGCTGATTGCAAGAAATGTTTGTGGCAAAAGACAAGAGAAATGAAAAGAAAAATCAAGATGAAGATCAAGATCAAGATCACAAAGCATGATTGGAACAAATAAAGAACAAACCTACTACCCAACAAAGCTCAAGATCAAGATACAAAGCCACGATGAATTAAAAATTAGGTATAGATGAATATTCATCCCTTAGGGGGAGATTGTTAGAAACACTTATTTATGAGGTGTTAGTTATTCTTAGTTCACGAGCTTTGTAATATTAGTAATAGGCTAGTCGGGTTAACGGGCTTGGGCTTTAAGTTCATATTGTATAAGATACGGGCTTAGCCAATCCAAGACCAAGCCCAAACCATTATCATCACCAAAACCCACGCCACCCTTATGTGGTTTAAGTATAAATACCACTCCCTTCCTAAGGGAGTGTGTGCGGATTACATGTGGTTTACTCTTTCTTTTTTTACTTGTAATCTCACCATATTCTTTCTCTCTCTAATCTAATCTTTCTTTCTCTTTCTAAACATCTCTCTCTAGCTTAATAGCTTATTTGGTTTTCTTATTGTCTTGCTTATTTATGGTAGCTTGTTAGTGTATTTTTAGAAGGGACTTTACAGGATTAACATTCATATGGTTTACTTTGAGAGTAAATTACATGGATGGCTGATAACGCTCATTTTATACATATTTCTATATGCGTTATCTATGCTTTTATGTATATTTATTGGTTAATTATAAGAACTTTCGATACTTAATAGACTATATTTGCTATTATAGGTTCACAAGACGTGCCGTGGAAGAAAACGGAAGAATACACGAAGAATTGAAGCTTAAACGAAGAAATAACTCAAGATAAAGATCTCCCGACACCTGACTATTGTTTTGGCCATAACTTGAGCATACCAACTCGGATTGACGCGATTCTGGCGGTGATAAGTGCTTAATTACACATATCTTTTACCTCTAAAAACGAGCTTAAATGACCAAAAACAGACAAAAACTGCCAAATATATGTTTGTTTTGCATTTGTATTGTGCAGGAAGTGGATATCAACAAAAAGACAGAAAACCAAGCCAAAATGACAAAACTGAGCATGGAATGGAAAAGACTGTGCAAAATCAAGGCCAAAGTCCAAAAATGCCAAAGTCAGAGTCAATACTGAAGAATCAGCAGTCAAACCGGAGCCGGAACTGAAGAATACTATTGGATGCAATCTTAACCCATCTGATGGGCCGGGAAAGCCCAATAGTATAACTATGAAGACTGTGAAGACCAAATGGGCCCTCAATCAATTACAACAGCCCATTTGTGTGCAATTGACAAAGACTGTGAAGACTTTGAAGGCCCAATCCTAGCCCAGTTACAGCCAATCTCAGCCATTGTACACACAAAACCCACTTCATAACCTTATTGGGCTTGAAAAAGCCCAATAACCAAACCTGTACCTTATTGGGCCCAAACCCAAACCCAGTGGGCCCAATACAAGCCCAAACACAAAACCCAAGCCCAATAACCTTTTTACAAAACCATAGGGACTTGTTGTGTTATTTTCAAAAGTATTTTATAAAGAAAAAGAGCTAAAAAGAGTCCAGGGACTGAAACTGCCAATTGGCATTTCTTTTACAATTTTAAAAGCCAAGGACTGTTTTTGTAATTGTTCAAATCCTTCTTTATTTCTCTTTTTATAAAACCACAGGGACCAATAATGAAATTACCCTAACCTTTCTTTATTCTTTTGTTATAAAAGTCAGAAGGACCAAATGTGTAATACTCCAAACCCCTTTATAACTGTTTTTGGGCTTAAAATAGAATGAAAAGAGAGAGAAACATGAGGGGCTAGTATTGCATCTTTTTCAATCTTCGGTTTAAACCAAACCCAACCATAACTGTACCTCACCCATTTCCCGCCAACCTTATACCCCCCTCTCCCACGGTTTCTAGGCCAAACCACTACCCCCAGTACTCTTCCCAGCTCACCCTAACCCTATACCCACTCACCCCAACCTTATAAGCTTTGCCAACTTGGCAATCACACAACCCGAAGACCCCATCGATGGCTGAGAATGTTGTAAGGCCAATGGAAGGCTAGGATTGCTTGGGAAGTATTGTACACACACAGCAAACACAACCCAAGACAAAAGAATGCCTTTGGACTGCTATAAAAGAAAAAAGAGCAAGCCGAAGAACCACACCCCTGTTTTTACTTTCTTAGTTTAATTTTAATTAAAGTTTGCTTTAAAATTATTGTACTCAGTTTGTTTCAAGAGTTTTTGTTGTAATATTTCTGTTTTTAATATAAAAAGTTAAGAGTTTTAGTGAAATTACTATTGTCGAAATTTCAAGTATAATTTAAGTTGTTTAATTCTGTTTAAATTATTTAAAAATGTGTTAAAAGTTATTAAACTTCACTTATGATTGATTCTCTCAGCCTGCATTTACCTAAAAAACAGTTAAACAACCTTTTTATATAAATAAGGGGGTGTTTGGTTTAGGGAACCGTATAATGGGTCATTATGTGGGGTTGTAATGGGTCATAACCACTCAGCCAACTTTGGCTGAGTGTGTGGAGTTTATTAAGTCAAATTAATCAAAGGTTTTAGTTTAAAAACAAGTTTTTAAGGTCCTTTGTCTTTCTGTCAAAATTTTAGAAAGCCAAAGTGACCTTAAGGGCTTAAGCTGTTGAACTGCTTAGCACCTATTTCTTGTGTTGTTGAGTTACAAAAAGCCAAAATGAAAAGGCCTTTGCTCTGTCATAACCAAATCACCAAGTAATGTTAAGTGTTTAATATACCATTTCTTTGAAAAATGCCAAATTCAAGTCCTAATATCAGCAGGTTTAAGTCCTCATTTATAAACCAAACTTTGAAAATAAGCTCATTTGCCTCCATTGTTTTAATATGTTTTGTGCTTGGTTTTGATTAAAAGCTTAATCAGGCTTATTGGGATAAGTTAAAAAAGCCCCTTGGCCACTGCCTAGCCTCCCCTGGTGCTGAACACCTAAATTCAGCCCCACTTTTCTAGCTTATTTAATATTAAGCCATAGGTTCTTATTGCTTTTAAACATAGCTTATAGGTTTATCTCTTAGGATTAGCAGCTTATTTAGGTTAGTAAGCTTATTTAGTTAGCTTATTATAGGCTTAAAGTTCCCCTTTTTCTGTTTTTATAATAAACTGTTTAGATTTAGCTTATTGATTTCAGCTTATTTTAGGGCTTATTATAGGTTACTTTAGCTTATTTAAGAATCCCCTAGCCTATTTATCTGTTCCCCATAAGTTTTAGCTTATTTTGTTAGCTTAAATCCCCAAAAGAAAGAAAAATAAGTTTGAAGTTATTAAGCTTCTGCAGCACCAAATGCTTAAATTTTCTGGTTATTTAGTTAAGATTGAGGACTAAGTGCTTATTTGGAAATTGTTCCCCTTAGCACCTTTAACAAGTTAGCTTTTATAGCTTTTCTGATAATAAGCTGTTTGGACCTTGCTTTGTAAATCGGGTTGGTGTGCAGGGGGGGGGGGGGGGGGGAAAAACCCAATTGGTAATTTTCTATTTTTTAGTTAGTTTGTTAGTCCTGTGGTTAATTAACGATCTGACCCGTGTTGGTCACTGATGGCTCCGGGGAAATGGTAGTCCTTTTGTTTTATCAGCAGTTACTTTAGTTAGTTTTATTTAATTTAAATAATTAAATTAGGTTAAATTTTAATTAGTTTAATTACTTTAATTTTAAACAGTAACTTTTGGGCATTTTTATATTTTTAGAATTGTTGACTTTTTCTTTATTTAATTTTATTTTTTCAGAATTTTTATAACTTTTATTTTTTGTCTTTTTCTATTTTCTTAGTTTTAATTAGTTATTAATCTTATAAAATTCTAATTAATCCATAATTTAATAAAAATAATATTTTTCTTTTTTTTTTTTTTTTGTTTTTGGTGCTTTTAGTGGTCGAGGGTAGGATTATTTATATTTTGGTTATTGGGCTTAATTTTTCTTAAATTTCAGTCTTAGACCCGTTTTACCGAGTGCGTTTTACCGTTTCTTTTCGTTTAGCATTCAAACGACCTCCGTTTTAGTTCTAGTTTTTTTTATTTTTTTTTCAAATTAACTTAATTAGAATTTAATTTTAATTTTTAATTTAATTTAGCATTTATTTTCTTAATTTTTAGTATTCAGGTTTCCCGATACCTGATTCTGTTCCCCGTATTTTAGTATAGATTTAATTTTAGGATTTCCCTATAACTAATTTTGTTTCCCGTAGTTTTTAAGATCCCCATTTCCTATATCTGTTTCCCGTAGATTAAATTAGGTTTTATTTAATTAATTTTAGTTGTAATTATATCAGTGTTTCCATCATATCTAAATATTCTCCATCATTCAATTTCTCATCAAACCAGGATTACCTTCAATTGCAGCCTCGTTGGGACATACGACCCGGAAATATCTCTTCCGGAATCTTTTTATCATTGATTCTATCTTGTGTATTTTATCCTTTTGTGGAATTTGACCTTTTGCCTTGGTCAAGGGCATTCGGTTAGGATCTGTATTAGGGTTGCTATATAAGTGTATACATAACCACGAACCAAGTACCCTCATCTCTTTACAAGTAAGGACAAAGCGGAGAGAGTGGATGAGACAAGCTGAGTGCCGGGACGTCACTCCCTAAAGGTGGGGAGTAACAACCCGAGTTTCTGGTCAACGTCTATCCTTAGCTAAGATAGTTATTTTTAATTACGTAAATAATTATAGTCGTTATGATATATGTGGTTGATGAGAATTTCCATTTATTGGTGAATTTTATTCCGTGATTTAGTTTCTATTTGTTTTTAGCATTTAAGAAAGTCAGAAAAATTTATTTTATTGCTCTGAGAGCGTAAATATGTTAATTTTGTATTTTTCGTTGTTTCCCCGAGTTTTTTGTGAAAACCGTGTTTAAAGGTCGTGTTTTACGAGTTTTAACGTTTTAATAAAAGTTTTAAACTATATTTAGTGGGACGGATTTAAAATATTTACAAACGTGGTGTGACTCGTGTTTTTGGCCGAATGTTATTTATAAAAAGGATGACTTGTACTAGTTTTAAAAGAGATGGAGTATGGAGGGACTAGTTTTGCCAATATATCAAAGTCTATTTCTATAAAAGGAAGCCTAATACTTCCATTTCACTCTTTAGCAAAAAATTTCACTTCTCTTGTCTCCTTCCTCTCTTGTCCGTTCGAACACACACACACATACACACTAAATTCATTGTCAAAAATTCATTACTTACATGCAATTAAATCTGTTTATACCATATTAATCCTTGTTTAATCCTCTACAAATCCCACCAAGAAAACCTTACATGCAATGAGTATTTAAGAAGTTGAGTTTTTGGTCAATTTCTATTGATTTGGTGTATAAGGAAGTATTTCTAGTAGCTAGATTGTTGTTATTTTGAAGTGGTTTGATTTGAAAAGGTTTGGTTTTGGTTTTGGGGGTTCGTCCGTACGGTTTGATCAAGGGGGAACCATAGTCAAGTCTTGTTCTAGCTTTGTGAGTGTTTACTTGTTGTTATTTGTTGATTAATTAGATGGTTATTACATGTATGTAATTGTAGCTAGTTGATTCAAGTGCAAAATGGGTTTGAAAGTATTTCAAGTATGAACATATGTTTGATAGTTTTGGTACATGTTTTTAGGCTAGTTAAACATGTTGGAATGGTTGGATTTTGGTAAAAATAAGTTTTGGTATGACTTTGTGTTGACCAGAAAGTTTGACTTGACCATAGCGTGTCGAGAAATTTTTGAAATCTAAATTAGGATTTTAAATATGATAAAGGATGTTCTAAGGTCTGTTTTGATATAAGGTAGGCCTTGTAACTCCTAAAAACGAAGATTTTATGGCCGAGTCAAGATTGGGTTATTTTTGGGTAAAAAGTCAACTACGAAGTTTGACTTTTGAAAGTCAAACTTGCGTATACCTTTGAATATAGTTTATAACAATCAAAGGATTCATAATGTTAGTTAAACTAAGATGAAACTATAAGTTTGGGTTATATTATCTTTACTTTCGGCAAGCTTTCTAAAAATGGAAACTTTATTGAAAACGTTGTGATATTGTTAAGTAAGTCAAAGCGAAATGTTTCGCGTCGCACTTGGAGATTCTAGTATATGATTGTATATATGTAATAGTGATATATATATAGAGTTAGGATCAAATAAGAAGAACACTTAAAATGAGAATGATAAGAAGAAACCACAACCACACATTTTAGATGCACCTACAAAAATAGATGCATCTCCCCTTAAAATTCTCTCATATTTAAAATGTGTGGCTAGAAATCTTTTTTTATCTTCTCAATTTTACTTTTAATTATCACCGGATCCCTACTATATATTTTATATATAGTATATATATATAGTATATTATATATATATATTATATATATTATTTATATATATATTTTATATATTTATGTAGTATGCATTATTATGTTATGTTAAATTTTAGTCACATGCCACTATATATGTACTATATAGGTCGCGGTTGAGACGTGAAGTTTATTGCGCTTGTTGATTGATTGATTGATTTGGATCATTTGCTTAAGGTGAGTTCATAGCCTCGCATTAAATTCTTTTAAATGTTTTAATCCCGCGGAGGGGGGGGTACATGTTTGTTTTTTATGCGAACACATATGATTTTTTCGTATGCTGGTACCCGATTATGAGTTTGATTCCGCATAAGTTGTATTATCGAAGTCCCTTTATTTCATGACCGTTAATTGCTCTTGTTGTGCGGTAAACGCTAATGCATTAAAGTAAGGACTATTGGGTTGACACCCTTCGGGGTTTGAATCCTTGTGACCACCCTGTCAAACGGACATTTTGTTATTAGAAATTAGAGTAGGCATATGACAATAATACCTTTTTTGGGGCACTTTAACATATGAAATGCCATATGTTTTGTTAACGTTCGGTGTCATGAGCTTATTGCATGAAAAAAAGAAGTTGATATACATTGCATTTGTTGCTTTGTTTTCCCGAGAACTAATTATGTGTTCAAAGCTTTTTACTTATTGATTATTTTAAACTCTATGAATTTCACTCAACTTTGTTATTGACGTTTTAAACATGTCTTATCCCAGGTAACCAAGGCTGAAGGCAACGATGGCGTGGCGGTGTCGTGCGTGTGATGGATTTTATGGAAATACTACTTGTGTGTTCCGATCTTTCAAAAACAATGTCTTATGTGGTGCTTAAAAATAATATCTTTTATTTGAAAACAATTATCTTTCAATGTTGTAATAGACGGTGGTTGCGATTCTGTGGGACCTAAATGCACTTTTTACTCTGAATTATTATGGAACACATGTTTGGTAAAACGTGTTATTTGGGTCGTTTTCTATTATCGTAGTGAAGGATGCTATTTAGTAACACCAAATTGCTAATTTCCGCTGCGTAATCCGATGCCCCTCGGGGCGGGTGTTACAGAGTGGTATCAGAGCTTCGGTTGTAGAGAACTAAGTTGTTTTCAAAACTCAGATTGTAATTATGTTAGATATCAAAGTGATATCAAGAGTCTAAAGTTGTAAAGAACTAGGTCGAGTCTTTTTGAAAAACCTAAACTATAACGCTTCTACACGCACACCGAGACTCCTCGTTGCCATTGGTTGCATGTAAGGTACATTTATAAATTGTTATGTGTAAGTATGTTTACGTATGTGTTATATGTATAATTGGTTAAGTATGGATATTTATGCGTGGGTCGGATGCATAAAGTGTTATATGTGGGTACATTTGTGCGTTTTATGCATATAATGTCATGCGATTATATGATAACTAATACTATATACGTTTAGGATATAATTGAGGTATATGCGGATCGAGAAGGTCACGAGTTGTAAATTTTTGTGGTTGCGCTTTTATGCGAACTGTTATTTTGGCAATAGTGTTTCGATAATAATAAGGAGTGATACGCTATTAAGTAAGTATTGTACGATATTTTCTAGATTATCATGGTGAACGAAATTCCTCCTGATCACGTGGATAATGTTCCTGTTGTTCCCGAGCCTATCATGGAAGATGAAGACGAAGACCCGGAAGAAGACGAATTTGAGGAAGAAAAAGATCCTCAAGAAGAAGAATACGATATGGAAGTCGACATTGAGGAAGATGAGAATGAGCCGGAGTTGACATATCCTTATGAAGAGGTGGATCCTCTTAACCCTCCGCCGCCTGCTTCTGAGTCTGAACCTGATGATGAGATCGAGGTTGAGAATCCGATTGAGCATGAGGATGAGACTGTTCCTGTTAGTGTCTATGAGGTAGGTGAATCATCTACTGCTGCTATTCTTCGAGAGGATGGTGATAGTTTACTACCTGGCTTCATGAGACAGGATATTGACTCTCTTTTTGGTCAAATGGTTAATTTTTCAAGACGATTATGTAGACGCGAGATGTCGCATGCATTGGTCGAGAAGAAAGGAAAAGCAAATGATAAGTTCTATGGTAAGTTGATCTTGGATTTGGGTAATGAAGTGCATTCTAGTGTGGAGCAAGGAACATATGTAATGGAAAAATTGGTTGAGATGCTTGGTAATACTGAAGATAAGGTTGAATGTAAGAGAATGAAGAAGGAACTTGAAGAAGCAAGATTTAGCAACACATTCCTTCGTATGCAGAATGAACGAGTCAAGAGAGATCTTTATGGGACTAGAGTTCGAGCTCATAAGTTCTATCAAGAGATGATTCGTAGAGGATTTGTGTTTGAAGCAAGACCGAATGAAGCTATCAATGTTCCGATTGAAGATGATAAGAGTCCTTTGTCTGAGCCGCGAGGATCTCCTCATAATGCTTAGTAGTTTAGTTTTAATTGTAGTTTCTTTTGCTGTGTAATCACTAAACTAAGTCCTCAGTTAGAAGATTTGATGCTATTGGTTGTAATGATTTGTATCATTTCATGAAACAATGCAACTATGTATTAATTCTCTTATGATGAAAAATCAATGACTATCTTTTGATTACTACTTGATGTTGTGTGACTGTTGTCGTGATTGATTTGTCATTGTACCATGTTATGAGCATATCATGTTATGAATTCTTATCAGATTGTTTTCTGTGTGATGTGACAGAATCATGCCTCCAAAGTCTGCACCTATGACTCAAGATGCTATTCGTCGAATGATCAAGGAAAGTGTTGATGCCGCTATTGCTGCTGAGCGGGCAAGGCAAGCAAATGTCAGGAACAATGCTAGTGGATCTGGGCCAGTTAGAGGTTAAGACACTGCACCTGCTGTTCGTGAGTGCACTTTTTCTGGGTTTATGAAGTGCAATCCTACTGTCTTTCGTGGGGTCGAAGGAGCTGTCGAATTGAGAAGATGGTTCTAGAAAACTAAGAATGTAT
>BQNB010024590.1:0-60542 GCA_026074375.1 Tanacetum coccineum
TCTTTATATTGCTTATATATATTTGTTTAAAACTCACTTCGTTGCCATGGAATTTTGATAAGTTTAACTTGATAAACCTAACATCAGATTCCAAGGGACAAACACTTTATATAAATCTCTCTTTTGTTAGAAATTAAGATCATTGTTCCTTCCCTAAACTTCAAGTGTTGTGGAACCCATTTGATGACGTGATTGCAAGAGTTGTACCTGCTAAATCTTTGCCATCAACTACCGCAGAAACTGACAACAACGATACAAAAAAGAATCCTAAAAAGTAATACATCTATCCTGCATCTGGGTATGTTTAGATTACATAGTGGGTAGGCTTAGAATTTTCTTGCTTATTTTATTTTTGTTCAATGCTGCCAGAAAATTAAACTTGCTTTCTTTTGGAGAAGAAGCACAAGAAGAGGAGAAAGAAAGCGCAGCTGTGAAAATCCAAATATGACGTAGTCATGATGTATTAAATGATCCTCGTCTTTTGAAAACAGAAATTACAGAAGAAAAATCATTAAGTACAAGTACATTTTCTGGTTTTTGTTCATAGATCCGCTCATCTGCAAATAGCAACACAATAAACCTCCCCCCGCCAACATGTTTCCTATGAGACTTTAGTAATCATAAGTATATATGTAATGTGTTTGTATCATATTACAAGACTGCAGGTTAAGGTACTTATATATGGGGATGTGCATTTTGAGAGTGTTTTTAGTGACGAGAACCTGATAACAGGTGTAATAAAACTGGTTGTAGGAGATTATGCTTGGATGTGCTTTTGTTTTTAATTTGAAGTAATCCGATAAGCAACTATTCAATTATTAAACTGATAATGATCGTTTATAACAAACATAAAGGAGCAAACAAACATAAACTTGTCAAAATAATAAGATGTCTTGTTAAATGTGTGAAATGGTCTTAAAATAAAGGTGTTTATTAGGGTAAACCTATGGTTTTTGACCTTTTTGCCGACTAATCCATGGGGGTTTTGAACCCCCGCCAAATAACTCAACCAGGTAAAACCCTCCCATTTAGTAGTGTTGGCACCTAGCATGAATTGAACTTGAGACCATCACCTATTTTTAGAGTGATAGGCCACAAGCCCTTTTGCCACTAGGGCCACCCTTTTAGTGGTTAAAAAAAAGTTTTAAGTATTAGCAATTAGGTAATTTTATCTTTGCGGGCTACTGTTTAGACACTATAAACACCTTTATACACGTTACTATCATTGAGATAACATCAGTTGAACACGAACCAAAAATCTGTCATAACCTAAATCATGTTCTAACGCAAACCCTAACATGCAACATGCATGATCATGATCCTAAACTAACCTTAATCATTATAACATCATTAAAGTTCATTTATTTTCTGTATTTTATGTAAACCCTTGATCCACCATATTAATTGTTACATGAATTGAAAAGAATAAACAAGGTTAGAAGCCTTACCTTTTGATTTCTAGATCCTAACACCACCAATCCTTGCAAATTCTTGATCAAACTTTTTGATTTCTCCTTGTTCTTAGGGGAGGGGGGCGTACGACTCACAGCAAGAGAGGAAGGGAATGAGCTAGAGTTTTTATTAAATAGGTATTTAATCATAATCCTTATTAAACTAGAATTAGTTTTAGGTTAAAACTCTTTTTTTTTCTTTTCTTTCTTTTTCCTAGCTGATCGTCCAAACACCCCTTTTACTATATTTTTATATTTTTTTATTTAATCAATAATTAACTACTTACCTTCATTACCTTAAGTTTTCATAAAAACCTAAGCTAATTTGATTAAACCTTTTTACGTAAATGCTACTTACTTAACTTTCTAAAAATAACTTTTCATTTCACATTTCCCTTTCTATTTTTAGAAAGTTTGCTACAAACTTTAATATTTCACTCACTTCACTTATTTCCAACATGCTACATTTCCCATAAACGCTTATCACAAAATCATCCAACTATTGACGTAGCATTACATACAATACGCTATTAATTTCCATTATCACTACACGTGAACAAATGGAATGCTCATTACCAAACACAAATGCACTCAAAATGAGATGCCCATACACCTCAAAATGATATCATGTACTTACTTAAACCACTTAACACACATATATAACATAGAGCACACAAGAAATCACACAAAATGAACTCTTAACCATTTCTAAATGTATCACTAACCTGATTAAATCACGGATGTCACATTCATGACATTCTCCCTCACACTTTTGGATGGCTCGTCATCCGTCTTTCTTTTAACTTCATTTGTCTCGTCAACTTTCTTAAAGGGTTTCTCTTCCTCGGATTTGCTAGGCTCCACTATGCTTTCAGCGATCGCCTCATTGTTTACTATGTTCTTTTCTTCCTCTACTTGAACGACGGAGATGGAATTTATGTTCTTAGTGATGGGTTGCCTAGCCTCTTCTCTAATTAGTACCTTTTTTGGAGTCTGGCTGGCTGTGAGTTCCTTAAGAAGTCCGAACATTTCTATCATTCTGTCATTGATTACTTCTCGCTGTTTGAAGATAGTATTTTTGAACCTCTCCATTCTTTCAGCGTGTGCTGCCATGTAGTCCCGTACCCGAGCCTTGAAAGTGGTTCCTAATGCTTAGGGTTGTGGGTATGGACTAGTATGCTCACAAAAAGTGAAAGGATTTTGCTTCGGTAGCTCACCTAATATACTAGGATGATATTCGTCTTTGTTCTTGAGTGTTTGATCTTTATTCTTCAAAATAACATGGTGCTTATGGAGTGGATGATGAGATAATGATGGATGATTTGTGGGATGAGATGAATGAAATGTGTGAGAATTATGGCTCTATTTTTAGGCTGAATTCGGGCTTAAAGTGCGGCGCACTTTGTAAAATATGCGGCCCACTTGGTGTGTTAATGCACCAGCATTTATTTCTTCATTTAATTCTTCTCAAGTAGATAGGAAGTGTGGCGCACAATATAAATTGTGCGGCGTACTTGGGGTATTAATGCACTTGTTTGACTGATCTTTAATTACTTCTGACTTTGGGGAGAAGTGCGGCGTACTTTGCTTGTTCTGTGAGGAAGTGCGGCGTACTTCTGGTAAGTGCGGCGCACATTTGGTCTTTTCAGCTTAAGGCTTTATTCTTTTCTTGTATCTTGATTTCCAATATGTGTAAATACTTGAACTTTGTTTCTTTTGATCATGGGATGTCTTCTCAGTGAACATGTACATGTTTTATGCTAAAGAGTACAAAATGCTCATGAGAAATGATTAGATATAAACATATAACGCCACCGGTTTTATGTGTAATTTAGGCGTTATCATATACCTACTCAGTTTACCCACAACAAAAGCAATATCATACCTTGTACAAGTCATGGCATACATTAAATAGCCAATCACCCTAGAATACTCAAGTTGAGATACAGCCTGACCATTATTGGGCATCAGCTTCTCACTTATATAGATAGGAGTACTCACTAGAGTGCAATCAAAGTAATTGAATTTCTTCAGTACCTTCTTAATATAATGAGACTGAGAAATTGCTATTCAATTACTTTCATATTTAATCCTTATACCCAAGACAACATCAACCTCCCCCATGTCCTTCATAGAGAACCTTGATGACAAAAATTCCTTTGTCAGGTCAACCTAAACTTGGTCAGTGCCAAAGATCAACATGTCATCAACATATAGGCAAATGATGAATCGTTGATGTGCGGTTGTCGTAAGACTTCTACACAAAGTTTTACAACTCCCTAGGTAGTGCACCTAATCGTTACAGTGTAGTATAGGCAAGACTCGGGGGTTGTTATCGTTTTGTAGGGGAATAGGTTGGGAAGGCTCGAACACGATCTAATAGAGGTCTACGGGGTTGTGAGAAGATTCTTTTTGTATTTTTATTTTATAGAAAGCAGGTAAAATCATGGTTTTAAGAGGTTGGTTTGATTAAACTAATAATACTAAATATAATCTAATACTGGTGATAACTTTATGATAAAAAGATGTATTTACTTAATCATGTACTACTCCTTAGATTACTTCTCCTAATCATGTTGCTTTGTCACACTTGTGATGATCTGTGTAAGTATTTCCTAAGTCATGAACGAATTACACGAACCCGCCATCTATTTAATATTCCGTTAAGGCAATGCACAAGTAAGGTAGTATGAAGACTATTACAAGTCCCCTAAGAGTATATTAAATGCAATTGAAATATCTTAAGAGGGATCAATCATATTAGGGGTAAGGTAGTATGAAGACTGTTACCGATGGTATCCTTTCTACACACTCGTGTTTCCTTAGACGTCTATGCCAATTTAATATCTTATGGCTAGTTTTCTAAAGCGTAACATGCATATCCATCACAAGAAACAACATGAAAAGGATCTACAATCTAAGTTTCATACAATCATAAGTAAATATAAAGGAAGCAAGAACATAAATCAATCAAACAACACATAAACATATTGAATGATTAAAGATAAACAATCTTACTTGATTAAAACATGGATTAAGGTCAGTTACAATAGGGTTTAGAGACCCTAAAGACGGCCTAAAAGCTGCTAGAATGATTAGGGTTCGTCAAAAGTTATACAAAGTTACACACTTAAAACCCTAAAATCGGTTTTGTATATATAGTAAAAGCGCCGCGACGGCGTCGCGTTGAAGCCCTGACGCCGTCGCCACGTCGATGATTGTAGATCCTCGTTAAGTCCGCTACGTTCTGACGCCGTCACTAAATATCTAACGTCGTCACTTTGAGAATCACGACACCGTCGTGTTAGATTGCGACGCCTTCTCCACGCGCTGTATGCATGGTTCTTCAAGATATATGGTGTAGAGTCGTAGTCTTGTCTGTTTCTTCTCCAAATGAGCCCAAATCATGTGTAAATCCTCCAAATGCCATCCAAGTGCTAAAAACATGAAAACAAGTGATTAAGCACATAATCTGGGCATATTTGCATGATTAAAGGGGTTAAATGACCCCGAAAAAGTGTATAAAATGACACCTTATCAAATACCCCTACACTTGGGATTTGCTTGTCCTCAAGAAAATGAGCTTTTCTACCTAGACAATAGCAGTATTAGGGTCATTTAACCTACTCTTTAAAAGCAGTTTACAACACAACCTTTTAGACCTCATAATTAAAAGCACGGAAAGCATATACTAGCACCTCACATAAGTGTTTGGATTCTCTCTTTCGCTCGGGTGTATAATAAACTATAACAACTATGGGAAATGGAAAATAACACTTATTACCTGTCATAGCATATAAATTACCATAGGCTTGGTAAAGGATCAAACCTCGACCGTTAGGCGCAAGTACTAGTCATCACTATCAAAGAGGACTTTTAAGGGTTGTGATGTGTAGGTGTAAGATAACATAAATGGAAACGGATAGGATATATTTGGGTGGATTTGGAGTGGAAAGCTAATTAGTAAGAGTACACACTGATTGGGTTGCTAAGCCAAAGACTCGGACAAAGATATACATACTCTACAAAACTCTGCATCAATCTCTTTTCTTTTTCTTTTCTATTTTTCTCTATATTTTTAAATATCATAATACATCATATGGGGCTTATAGTTGCACCCCTACACTTGAGTTTTAGAACTTATAATAATCTAGCTAATGACCCGAATTAAGGTGGATCAGCATGTCACGGAGACTATCGAACAAACTTGGGGGTAAAGATTTAACTTTTCTTCCCCATTCTTCCGTGAAATAAATACTACCATGAATCACAATCGTCCCAAAACTGTATTTACAAGGATAAGGACTTGGAAACCATATACTCAAATAATTAACTTGGGTTAACACAATAATGTACTAAAAATGAGTACATACGAGGAAGGCTAAGGCGATTTAGGTGTAACAATTGGTTCAAGGGTGTAAACAATGTTCTTCATTAATAATCCGAATTAACCATGAAAATTACAAGAACCGTGAAAAGGATAGTCTCGAAGAGGTGTACTAGGGGTATCTCCCACTAAAAATGAGTACGTATTAAGGGTGTGGGATAGTTATTAGATCGAGGTGACCATAATAACAAATGCATGTCTAAAACATGGGTTAATCCTAGTGCCTCTTATTATTTAGCAAATACTAATTCTCACTATGCGGTCTCCGGATGCATCACAAAAACAAGTTCTAGAATTTAATACTCTACCGGTACACTCATATAATTTTAAACCGATACCAATGCTCTAGAAAAGGGCGATAGATACATACACGTCCGTAAAGAAGGAATAGATACATATAACCACTTGTTCCCTAACTCGGGCAAGCTAAAGGTAAAATTATCTTGGTATCAACAATGGATACCCGAATTCCTATAGATCTAAAGGCGAATCTCACATTTTTGGGGTGGAATTCTGAGGGTATTTATGCTAGTCATATGAATTCCTATCCATGAGACGCTAATAATACTTGGTTTTTGTCGGTATGTGTCATAATTTTTTTTAATTTTGGTTAAAATTACCTTTTATGCTATGTTTCGATATATTACCCATCATTATAAGGACAAAACAATTGGCAATTGAAGGAATAGTTTCTAAGGTTTATTCCCCCCTACACTTAAGTTGAACATTGTCCCCAATGTTCTTAAAAGGTACCCGTAAAACGAATAAAGGGAAAAGAAAACAAGTGAAAGAAACATACGATAACTGGTTAATTTGTCCTCCAAGAATTGTCTACATGAAACTTCCTAAGAACTTCCAAGCTTCTTCTCATCAAATATAACCTGTAAATCAAAGAAAAAGATAACTACACCAAGCGTAAAATCCACAGGATAATGATATATACAACGAAACTTTAGGGTTGACTCTATGAAAGCAGTAAAGATAGGATGAGAGTAATGATGTAATCAAGGTTTCTGCAGGTTTATAAGAGAATTACGAATTTTAAATGTTGTACAAATTATTTTTCAAAAATACTTGAAATTTTTTGAATTTTCCTGTAGCTGGGCTCACAACGCCGTCAGGATAAATCCTGAGGCCGTCGCCAGTGACTGTAAAAATTTTCTTTTCGTTTTCTTTGAAAAATTTCCTCCACGAAACCTGAGATTAGTCAGTACAATCTTATGACAAACTGACGCGAATTAATCTAAACATTTTATTTAATATGTTTGAATTGGTTCTTGTAAACCGGTTATTTTCCCCTACACTTATTTTATGAAAAAAACCTTTGATTGTAAATAAGACGAAGTTACAAACCAAACAAATCATGATTACACATAATTCAAACATAAAAGAATAAATGATAAAGAGTTAAAACATAAGACACTCCTAAATGCGGGAATATAAATATTGGGTTGCCTCCCAAAAAGCGCTTTCTTTATTTATGAGTCATGTAGCTAGACTCGAAGTCACACGTCTTTACGTGTCGTAAAAGTGATCCAAGTTGATGATCTCCCTTGGATTCTCCTTTTCAAAAAGTTTCCTAGAAGTGGGGACTGACTGGAGGGTTTTGGTGAATTCTTCTCCATCTAGATTAATTAGCTTAATATTTGTGTGCCATGCCCCGTCTCCATTTTTGGATGGTTTGTCCTAGTTGATTGGATTTTCTATCAAGTCTTCTGACTCCCACATGTTTCTTTTAAGGTTTATGGGTATAGCCCCTAAGAATTTCACCATTATTCTAAATACTAGGACATCCTTAAATGGATTAAGTTCAGCGTCTCTAGCCATTTCCCATTCTCCAAGCATATAACAGTCTATGAATTCCTTTCTATCATAGTAAGGGGTTTGGGGACCTACACCGTCTGAGCTAGGTCGCGGCTTATACGACTCCTTTTTACCTAGTGTGGTCCAATAGGGTGCTTCCTCTTCACCGAGTTTGATTCCTTTTACTCCGAATACCGACCTAGCGATTCATTCTCTGCGCTATTTTGGCTTTCCTACAATCTATAACTGCATTGGCGGTTGCTAAGAATCCTCTTCCTACTAGTAAAGGGGTTTCGAGGTCCTTCTTCATGTTGATTACGTAGAAGTCGTTTAAGAGTTTTAGTCTTCCTATATGGACTTCTACATCCCTAACAATCCCAACAGGATAGGACTTGGTCCCATCTGCAAACCCGAAAACATGGTCAGTTTCCTCTAACAGTCCTATTTTGAGCTTTTTGAAGAGGTATAACAGGATTATGTTCACGCAAGACCCTGAATCAGCTAAGGTATCAAAAGGCTTAGAGTCCCTTTAATCTACAAGGTAGAGTGAATAGTCTGGGGTCTTCCATTCGTTTAGGCATTTTGCCTTGGACGAATGCGGACCCGTTTTTGCCTAACTCTAAGCTCTCCACATATTTGTCCAGGATTGCATTATACATTGGAGCATGAGCTAGGACTTCAAGAACTGGTAGATTGAGATGCAAATCCTTGAATTCGTCTTCTAAAGTCTGCTCGGGTTCTTCAGGTTGTTGTGTTCCAATTTCCATGACTGTTTGCAGCTGGTCCTTTTGGGAATGGTTTGTCTCTTTGGAACATGTTTTGATCATATTGATCGAATTAGGAGGATGAGATGAGCATCGGGGATCTTCCATTGGGTAAGAATGAGCAGATAAAACTAGAGAGGTAGAATTAACATTCAGTTTTGGGTTCTTAACCGTGTCGCTAGGAAGTGCTCCCGTTATTCGATCAGTGATGGCCTTCAAGACTGTGTCAATTTTATTGGTCATCTCACTTTGTTGTTGTTTGAAATCGGCTTCAAATTTAGACAATCTAGCGTCTTGAGATGCCATGAAGTTGGACACCAATCCTTCGAGATTTGATTGATTATTGAAATTTTAAGGATTGTTATTGAAGGAGCGGTTCGGGATTGAACCGTTGTGCTAGAACCGGTTAGGTGGGTTTGAAAAATTATTTTGAGAATTTTAGGGTTGTCTCCAACTAAGGTTTGGGTGACTTTTTAATGATGGATTATAGGTGTCACCAAGGTTGTTTTGCTCGGGTTTGAAAGTGAACCACTTACCTCCCGCTTCGTCAGTACGCGAGGATACATAATCAACAAAAGCTTGCTCGAGATTTTCCATGCAGTACTGAGTGTCGTGGGGACTGATGTGTCGTTGTGCGTAGGTAATTTATGTTATCAAGTTTTATATTTATATTTTGCCGACTTTACCTAAAGCAACACCTTAACGGGCAATGTACCCAATCAGTTATAGCTTCGTTGGTAAGTAGGATGTCAATCACTAAGAGCGAGAACTTTAATTCCTAGTTCTACCAGTATTTTAGTTATTCTACGTTAATTCTAATCTAAATTAATCCTAATTAAGTTAAGTCTATTTACTTGGATACGCCGTATCGTGATCAGCGATACTCCGTATTCATTATACAGTATGTACACGTTTTATCAGGGGGTTCAGTCTGAGAGACTGGCACGGGGTTTTGTGGTAACTTAACCAATTCTCTTAACTCTAACACATGCAAGGCAAATAAAAAAGGTAGAAGGGCGATCTAGTCTATTTTAAGGAAACTGTGTTAACCATAATTAATCTGATTTAGATGCAAGGTTTGTTTATTAATCGTGCAATGATTGTTTTAACTTGTTGGTGCTATATCATTCGCAAGGTTTAGGCGGGACTTCTTCCTAAACGTTATTTACTAATCCTGTCACAATTACTGAATTCATCATTAAGTATACATCCGTCAATTATAATCTATCTAGGGTTTTGGTAATGGTGTGCTTACTAAACCCAAGCTCATAGAGACTTCACTAACTTATTGCTTAATAGTTCTTTATATACTGGGAGTCTACTTGTCCAAATCTACGAGCGTGGAATCTGAGCTAATATGGTTAGTCTAGGGTCACCTGCTAGCGAACTAGACAAATTTTAAGAACATAGACAGCACGTTATTTATGATCCTATGTTTTATCTAAATATATAAATTACAGATATGGAGAGCTACCCCGGCATCTAGCTAGCTCTATACTTTGCATTCCTAGACCCATTTAAATGGAAGGTCGCATATTTAAGCACATAAACGAGTGTAGATTGATAAACATAATTGACATGCAACAAGTAAGGGACAATCTAACAAACAAAACCAAACATTAAACTTTCATAACCATGGCTAACACCTAAAGGTGTTAGCCAATAACCATAGTAACCAGTACACAAGTATAAATCAATAGCTAAGGTAAACTAACCGAGTTAAACGAATGATACCAAAAACTGAATGATTAACAAGAGTATAGATAATTACACGGTGTTTCCTATGGATTGAAGCTTGATACTAGACCTTTTCTGCTCTTCTTGCCTTCTGAGATTCGTCTCTTGTGGTTAGGGTTTCAAAAATATTATTAAGCACACCCTAAACTCGTGTTTAGGGTTTTGTATTTATAGTCTTCTAAAATTACCCTGATACGCCTTATAAGTTTAGTGGATACGGCGTATTGAAGTTTCTTGGAGTGGGGACCACGATTATAATATTCCAGAATATTCTTTGCCTTAATCTTGAATACGGCGTATGAACACTTTTGGATACGGCGTATAGATCTTGATGTCTTCGTGGTTTCTTGTGAAGTGCAGGCGCAGATAGGCCGTATCTTCTTGATGGATATGGCATATAGAGTATCAGGACAGTAGCCTTCTTGATTACTTCATTTAAGCTCCAAAATACGCGCCTTTTAGCCAAACTTCACCAATTGCTCCATGTTTACTGCAAATAACTATTTTGAGCGATTAAGTACCAATTCATGCATAAAATATGTAAAATGGGCAATTTATATGGAATAAATGATGCAATAAAATAGACGTTATTTGATGTCATCAAATATTCCCCCACTTGAATCCTACTTGTCCTAAAGTAGACCTTTAGAAAGTTTATAAAAAAGTATCTCAAACCAAGGTTCAAGACTTTTCCTTTAAGCATTTTTCTTGTTAGATTACTAGCACACAACCAAACACATTACAAATCTATAAAATGAAAACACTCAAATCACTCAAATAATCTACGTGGTAACATGTAACTAATTTGCTCAATTGCTCGGTCGTAATGAGTATTCTATCATAGGCTTGGCAAGGATACATATCTCCACCACTAAAGCTAAGGAGTAACAAGTTTAAAGAGGTAAATTGGGTTTAAAGGTTTAGGGGTTTGATCACATCTTTCTAATCTCTATTCGATACCACTATTCCAGAAAAGGCGTCAAAGACCACACATACACATCCGTAACGACGTAATAGATATATATGACTGCACACTCCCTAACTCAAATAAGCTAAAGAATAGGATTAGTAGCCTTTACCAAAAGTCGTAAACCAGCAGGGGCGACAAACCACATATACACATCTATAACGATGGAATTAACATACATGATTGCAATCATTCCCCCACTTAAGTAAAACCAAGGGTTAGGAGGAAGAGTAACATAGGGTATGGATCTTCTAACTTTCACCAAAAGTAATAAACCAACAAGGCGGCTGAATCACACATACTTGGCCGTAACGACGAAATAGACATGCATGACCAAATCACACCTCATTCGAGTAAAACCTAGGGTTAATCATTAGGAAAGGGAAAATAATTGGTGTTAAGTAAAATCAAACATACAAATAGATTAAGTCCATGAAGATAAGGTACAAGGTTGCTAGTTACTTTCCTGACCATCCCTTGAATAAGATACAAAATGAAAGACTAACTCACGCTCTTAGACGGAACAATCAACGTGCTTTGGAAACACAAATCAGACTCATAAAATGTCTTGATCAATAGATCAATGAAAACAACCTTTAGTTGGCGTTCCCATAACGGTCAACTCCTAATCATCCTAATTACAACTTAAGTGGTTATTTTTCCACTTTATACATACTTTTACATAGTTGGTTTATATTGCGTACCAACTCTAATACAACAATACTCTACAAGCGTCTTTTTTGTATTTTTCTTATTTTTTCAATTTTTTTAAACAAACCTAATAACTGAAATTCAAATCTAATGTGTAGAATTTAACCATGATAACTCTGAATAATTGACATTCAATCATAATAATGAAGTAATAAAAATACACGAGCGAACTACTATTTTTACATTCCCATTGCGTTGTATAATTCCCCGACCTAACCATGGATAGAAAATCAACACTTTGCCCAATTGCATTATGCAATTTAACCGACCATACCAGAGATAGAAGATTGACATCTCGATACAGGAAATACAATACTTTACACAAAAGCAACTAGCAACAGAAAAAGGAAAGGACTTAATCTAATAGGATATGCTAAGGTGTAAAGGTGTAACAAACAAACAAATGTGGTGTATGAAAAAGAAAGGAATGGCTCATCAGGTTTTTCTAAGGGTATCTTACTCTAAAAGTGAGAGTAAACAAAGGGTTTATATGGGGGTTAACTAACCAGTGTAGTTAGTTAATAAACATGTATAGGTTTTTTTGGTGTAATCCTAGAATTTTACCAGTTTAAAAATGTCACTCCATCTAAATTCATAGTACTTATCATTGTGGTCTTGAATAGACATACCAAGCCAAGTTCTAAAGTCTACAGCATCACCGACACACTTATATTTATGTGGAATTTAGGTAAAAGTTGGGAAACGGATAAGGCTAAATTCTCACAATTTCTAAACAAGGGTTATGTGTGCGAGGTTATGCAACTATTAATTTTCACAAAAGTATGCTAAAAAAATTTAAATTTAGGCATAAATTAGGCATTTTATTGTGAAAATATGGACAAGTAAGCGTTCTAATTCTCCTCCCCCCACTTGAGATATACAACGACCTCATTGTATAAATATAACAATTAAAACAGGAAATAAAAAGAATTAGAACGAGAAACTCCCCTGAGATTTTCTCGGTATGATCATCCAAGTTGCGTTTATGAGCAAGATCATGTGTGCTAAATCGTCTGAATCCTTGCACGAACATCATGCACACAGTAATTTCAGAAAATAAGTACTCTAACCACCTCTTTCGTTTGGTCAGCAAGGTCCTGTATAAGATATAAGAAAACAAAGTGCAAATTCCATCTCGGTGCATTGGTTAGACTCGAAGAAAAATAAATCCTAAACTGTTTAGGAAATTGATACGTCGTATTTGGTAAAACAGAATATGCCGTATTCGAACCTGGACAAAAATCCTAAGTACGGGTCAGTAGAGTAATACGTCGTATTCGTTTAATGAATACGCCGTATAGACTGAACTGACAATAATGTTTAAAAATTACATAAAAATTAAAGACTGATAACGTCTAGGTATGCGATATGCCGTATGGTATGGAGCGGATACGTCGTATCCATACCTGGGAAGACAGACTCAATACGAAAACAGTAAAAATAAATCCGGGTTGTCTCCCGGTGAGCACTTTTCTTTCAGCTAGTCTTTAAGTTAGACTTTTTCCAGCAGCTTCTTTATTCCATCTTGTGAATGCTCACATGTCCACATGTGAGCCATTCTTCAAACTTAGCATCCCTTAAGTATTTGGGTCCCAAGTTCAAGACCTCTTTATAGAAACTTTTAAGCTTTTGATGAGGGTGCAATATTCCATTCAACTTGTCTTGTTCACTTACCTTCAGCAATGGTCAGATCTTGTTACATTGAGCATTAGTTAGGTGTTTAAACCTCGGATGTAATCGCGCCATCTGGTAAGTTACACTGTCATTACTATTATAGATGGTAATTGTTCCATCAAACCACCTTGCCTTTATGCAAACCTCTCTACAAAACGGCTTCCCAACAATTATATCACCCATTCCTTCATCACGGTAAGCATCCATATTCTCCATAACTACAAAATCAGTTAAAACATAAAAGTTTCCAACAAAAATAGGGACATTAACAAAGGCTCCAACAACATTTTTCCCCTCGAATAAGATTTTATCTCTTATTATAGCATTGAAGAACCTTTTAGACATTATGTTGATTGATAAAACCGGGAAAAAATTGGCATTAACATGTTCAAACCCTATCATGCACGAAAACTGCAAATTGTAAGCACCATTGATATGGATCTTCCTATCATTATCACAAAAACTAGGGTATTCCTCAATTCCATTACTTTCATTATCAACATCGTTCCTAGTTTTAGTCACCCCAATTATGGGTTCATCAATTACTTCACCATCCTTAATCGTTGGGCCTAAGTCTTCTACTTGATTCCTACTAAGCTCTAAGGGCTCGTTTAGATCATTTAATTCAATATAGTCTCTATAAATATGGTCAAGTGATCTATTTAAAAATAGAGCTTCTCCCATAAGCCTAGATTCTAAATCAAGTTCTATTCGTTCCCTTAGTCCTAACGTATACACTCTCTTGATTATGTTATTAGCAGGTTTTTTACTTTTAAACACGATTTTGTCATTCCCTATTTTCAATGCTATCTTTCTTTTAAACACATCAATTTTAGCATGAGCGGTAGACAAGAATGGTCTTCCGAGGATCAAGGGTACCTTGATATCCTCGGGCATATCTAAAACAACGAAGTCTACTGGGAAGACAAATTTATCTATTCCTACTAGTACATTTTCTGCTACCCTCTTGGGATGTTTAATTGTTCTATCAGCCAATTCAACAATTAATTTAGTGGGAGCTAAATCACCTAGACCTAGGTTGGTAAAGGTTGAGTAAGGCATAACACTTACACTTGCTCCAAGATCAGCTAAGGCTTTTTTAAAACAAATATTATTAATATAGCAAGGTAAAGTAAAACTCCATGGGTCTTTTTCCTTTTGAGGTAGAGTTTCTTCTAGAAATCCTGAGTCACTTGTATGCGTTGACGCTTCAATTTGATATCCCATTCTCGGTCTCTCTTTAAGAAAACTTTTGCTGTAAGTAGCAGAATCCAAAAAGTCCATCTCTTCATAATCTTCAGCTAATCGACTTGGAAAAGGAATAGTCAATTTGCTTGGCTTGAACATCTGCCTACTATTCTATTTGGCCAATACGGCGTATTGGATTGGTCTGATACGGCGTATCGATGGAATTTCAGTCTCTACAGTAGTCGAGATTGATTTAACATGATCTCTCGGGTTTGTTTTGGTTGATCCAAGAAGACTTCCAGACCCTCTCTTCTGAAGTACTTTGCTTAATTGCCCTATTTGAATCTCTAGAGTTTTGATCGAGGCTCCTTGATTTCTAATAGCAATGTCAGTTGCAGCTCGAATTTCCTTGATCAAGTTAGAGTTTTCGTCATGTCTTTTAGCAGATTTAGCCATAAACTTGGTTATTGATTCTTCCATTGTTTGTCTTCGCTCTTGATACGAAGTATTTACATTATCCATTTGAAAGAATCCTGGAGCGACTGCTCTATATCTTGCTCCTTGAGGGAATGGTACTCTGAATTGAGTATAGTATGCCTCTTTAATTGTTTTTCCACCTTCTTTGAGTGAGCGGTCTTTAGTGTAGTGGGGTCCACCACATGATTCACATCCAACCTGTGCAGCATACACTCTTTCATTTACTTTCTTAATTTCCCTCCCAAGATTATTCAGTTGAGCTTGTATAGCAGCTAATCCATCTGAAGTATCAGTACTTCTTTCCTTAGTAGACATTCCATTGTGCCACTTTTGAGAATAATCAACCATGTCTTGGATGGCCTTCTTAGCATTGGTAGCATTCATAGATGGGATGGTACCATTGGAATCAAGAATCTGTCTAGTAGGTACATCCAACCCTTTGTAGAACAAAATTACCTCTTGCATATTAGTCAAGTAGTGTTGAGGACATCTCAATAATAGTTCTTTAAAGCGTTCCCAAGCTTGGGAAAGAGTCTCGTCAGGCTCCTATTGAAAGTTATTGATTTCCTCCATCATTTTAGCAGTTCGGGCAGGTGGACAGTATTTGTTTAAAAATTTCTGCTTAAGAATTTCCCAAGTACTAATTGAACCAGCTGATTCATTTCTTAGCCATCAAATTGCGGCACCTGTAAGGGACATAGGGAAAACTTGAAGCATAATTTGGTCTTGACTTATTTCTGGCATGTGAAACAAATCAACGATCTCAAGAACCTTTTCAATGTGTTCGTTAGCCTCTTCATTATCCAATCCACTGAAAGTATTGTCATGAAGTTCCTTGAGAAATTGGCCTTTAAGTTCAAATTGAGTTTTTTCATCGATTTTAGGCCTAGCAATACCCGATCCATAATCATCTCGGGTTTTAGTCATGTATTCCTCCATAGTTGGTTCCCCTATTTCTTCTGCAATCTCTTCTTTGTTCAAATCTTCTTGGTCAGAAAATAGGTCGAAGCCCGGTGAACTTAAGTATTCAAGACTTCGTGCTCAAATGAGCTTCCATGATGATCGAAACTCTCGTTCAGGATCCTTGAAAGGTGTAACAAGCTTATAGGTAGAGCTCCTTGTCATGCACTACTTGAAACAAGGGTAAAAATATCAGTAGGGTGTGCCCTTAAGAAAGAAAATACAGAAAAATAAATAACAAGAACGAAATACAAAAAATTTGGTCTACTACTGTATTAGTCAGTCGATACGCCGTATTAAATTAGTTTTAATACGCCGTATTAACTTTTTGATATGAATACGTTGTATTCAATAACTGGATACATCGTATTAATGACTGAACACGAATACACAATATCCAATTTTATATTGTATTAGGTGACAATACGCCATATTCAATTAATCGAATACGCTGTATTACCGGTTAAATACAAATACGCTGCATCTGTTCGAAAGTTTGATACGTCGTATCCAATAGTTAGGATACGTCGTATCGGTTATTCGACCAGAATCAGTTAACTAAACAACTAAACACTAAATTAACTAAAACAATTAAACAAACAAAATGAAATAATGTACAATGCAATTAATCTAACCTAAACTAAACTAAAAATATTGATAAAATCAAGAATCAAACAATTTCACTCCCCGAAAGCGGCGCCAAAAACTTGATGTGTCGTTGTGCGTAGGTAATTTATGTTATTAAGTTTTATATTTATATTTTGCCGACTTTACCTAAAACAACACCTTAACGGGCAGTGTACCCGATCAGTTGTAGCTTCATTGGTAAGTAGGGAGTCGATCATTAAGAGCGAGAACTTTAACTCCTAGTTCTACCAGTATTTTAGTTATTCTATGCTAATTCTAATCTAAATTAATCCTAATTAAGTTTATTCTATTTACTTGGATACGTCGTATCATGATCAGCGATACGCCATATTCATTATACAGTATGTACACGTTTTATCAGGGGGGTTCAGTCTGAGAGACTGGCATGGGGTTTTGTGGTGACTTAACCAATTCTCTTAACTCTAACACACGCAAGGCAAATACAAAAGGTAGAAGGGCGATCTAGTCTATTTTAAGGAAACTGTGTTAACCATAATTAATCCGATTTAGATGCAAGGTTTGTTTATTAATCGTGTAATGATTGTTTTAACTTGTTGGTGCTATATCATTCGCAAGGTTTACGTAGGACTTCTTCCTAAACGTTATTCACTAATCCTGTCATAATTACTAAATTCATCATTAAGTATACATCTGTCAATTATAATCTATCTAGGGTTTTGGTAATGGTGTGCTTACTAAACCCTAGCTCACGGAGACTTCACTAACTTATTGCTTAATGGTTCTTTATATACTAGGAGTCCACTTGTCTAAATCTATAGGCGAGGAATCTGAGCTAATATGGTTAGTCTAGGGTCACCTGCTAGCTAACTAGACAAATTCCAAGAACATAGACAGCACATTATTTGTGATCCTATGTTTTATCCAGATATATAAATTATAGATATGGAGAGCTACCCCGGCATCTAGCTAGCTCTATACTTTGCATTCTTAGATCCAGTTGAATGGAAGGTCGCATATTTAAGCACATAAACGAGTGTAAATTGATAAACATAATTGACATGCAACAAGTAAGGGACAATCTAACAAACAAAACCAAACATTAAACTTTCATAACCATGGCTAACACCTAAAGGTGTTAGCCAATAACCATAGTAACCAGTACACAAGTATAAATCAACAGCTAAGGTAAACTAACCGAGTTAAATGAATGATACCAAAAACTAAATGATTAACAAGAGTATAGATAATTACACGATGTTTCCTATGGATTGAAGCTTGGTACTAGACCCTTTCTGCTCTTCTTGCCTTCTGAGATTCGTCTCTTATGGTTAGGTTTTTGAAAATATGATTAAGCACACCCTAAACTCGTGTTTAGGGTTTTTTATTTATAGTCTTCTAAAATTACCCTGATACGCCATATAGGTTTAGTGGATACGGCGTGTTAAAGTTCTTAGAGTGGAGACCATGATTATAATATTCCAGAATATTCTTTTCCTTAATCTTGAATACGGCGTATAAACACTTCTGGATACGGCGTATAGATCTTGATGTCTTCGTGGTTTCTTGTGAAGTACAGGCGCGGATACGTCGTATCTTCTTGATGGATACGGCGTATAAAGTGTCAGGATAGTAGCCTTCTTGATTTCTTTGTTTAAGCTCCAAAATGCGCGCCTTTTAGCCAAACTTCACCAATTGCTCCATATTTATTGCAAATAACTATTTTGAGCGATTAAGTACCATTTCATGCATAAAATATGTAAAATAGGCAATTTATATGGAATAAATGATGCAATAAAACAGACGTAATTTGATGTCATTAGGGACCACTACAGATCTCGCATGAAGAAGAGATTTTGTTCACTTGAACAGGTTGCTTAGGAGCAAGATGAGCTTCCATCAAACGTTGGACTTGATTTTCGAGCTCGATGAGGCGACAGTCGGATGTACTTGGGACATCTTGAGGCAAAGAGATTGCCTTGACCAGTTTACCGAAGTCCCTTGGGTCATTACAACTTTCATTGTCATAGAAGGCTAGGTCCTCTAATAGTGCCCAAGATTCTTTGGCGTTTTTGTCACAAAGCTTACCATCGGCCGATTGATCGATGGTTCACCTTGTGGCAGGATTGACATGGTCATAAAACATCTGGACTTGGAGCCAAAGATCGTTGCCATGATGAGGGAATTTCTGGAGTAAGTCCTTGAAATGAGTCTATGCTTCAGAGAGAGACTTTCTTTGATGTTGTTGGAACATAAGGATGTTATTGCGGAGTTTTGCAGTCCTTCCTGGTGGAAAGAATTGAGCAAGGAAACGAGTAGTAAGATCCTCCCATTTGGATATGGATCATGCTGGAAGACTTTCAAGCCAGTTGCTAGCTTGATCACGAAGGGAAAATTGAAATAAACACAGGCGCGTTCTTTCCCTGTTTTCACCGTTAAGGTCAAGTGAGTCCACTAGTTTAAGAAAATCCTTAAGGTGTTGGTTTGAATCCTCGGACCGAAGTTCGTGGAATAAGCATCCGTTTTGCACCAACCGGATGGTGTCGGATCGAAGAGGTACCACATTGTTCCCTTTGGGGAGCTTAATGGTGTTCCTATATCCCTCGTGGCTAGGTTTGGAGTAATCTCCAAGAGTACGGATAGGATTTTCATCTCCCATGGAGGTCAACGAAAAGATTCATGAAACAAATAACACAAAGAAAAGATAGACTACAAGAAAGCTAATATACTGAAAATAAAATTCTCACTTGATAGGAATCAAGCGAGTAGACCTAAGATAAACAATGATTGAAACCTAACTATTCCCCACACAGTGGCACTAAAAACTTGATGTGCGGTTGTTGTAATAACCGGTGATTTTCCTAAGTCTTAGTATATCAAAATACTATGACGATATATTCACATATTTCTATTTTGTTCAAATTCCTATAAGAAAACATACAGTTGACTTATTCTATGCTAAACAGTTACGGTATAACCGACTGTCAATCATCAAATATCTTTATAAACGAATCACTTTTGATTCAATTCTTATTTTCTAGACGACTACAATCACATATAATCATGTACTGAAAATTGTATCCCGCACTCAGCGAAAACCTCCCATAATGCGTACCAGCACGACCGAAGTCAAAACCCATCTAAAAATCTCAGATAAGTAAAATAAACTTATTTTAAACTATTAATTCATGTTTTCATAAAAGCGTTTGCTTAAAACATGAAATTCGAGGTTACACCTAAAATTAACGAGAAACGAAGAGCAACGTAAGTCAAAATAAATCAAAAACAATTTAACGTTAAGCCCTATAGTGTGGATAGTCAAAGTTCAAGTAAATACAATTTTACATTTGATAAAAATACAAAAGAACTTCGGGTCACGTTTTTGAAACACGAACTATGAGCGAAATCAACTTCCGACACAAGACAAAAGGCACGGGATTTCCTTCCCTCTCTCTAGTCCAAACACATCCTTTGGGAGACAAGGTGGTGATGTGTTTCAAAAGCTTTAAATTTATAAGACTGATTCCACCGACTAATACTATTAAGGAAACACACGGGTAAAAGTATAACCCCCGTATATAGTATAGGTTTTTAGGGTATGACCATGTCGTCCACAGGGATTTGAGTAGTGTTGAAAATAAACATAAAACAGACTTTAACTATTTTGAAAGTAATATTTGATTTGACCAAGTAATAATGAGAATATGACTACTCGGATGGTTGAAAATAACTCATAAGGGATAGTAATGATTTTGACCCGAAAGATGGAACATATTAATTTATAAAAAGGATTTCTCGTCAGAAAATATTTCCATAAGTTAAAGCAGATAACTCAAGACTTATACTTAGTTCACGGGACCAGATGTGTCACTCAAAAGATCCGGTAACTATCATATTAGAACTTATTTTGAATATCAATTACGAAAGTGGATTTCTCAGCACAGACGATAAAGATCATAGACAAATCTTTTAAATCATATAAATCATAGCAGGTCTTTCGACCTATACCGATATGAGTATATAATCTAAGTGATAGGCAAAACCGACAAGGTAAGATATAACATGATTGCAATAAAAGCTTGAGATTAACAGGATCAAGATCATACCAAACACTTATTTATTATCATAACGTCACCGAGTAGTCATGAGAGATTTAGCCTCTCATGGCTATGAGGTTCATAACATAAACTGATTCAATATGAATTTCCATTATTCCAATATGCTAAAATGATATTCGTCTTTGTTCTTGAGTGTTTGATCTTCTTTCTTCAAAATAACATGGTGTTTATGGAATGGATGATTGAGAGAATTGATGGAGGATTTGTTTGTAGGATGGATATGAAATGTGTGAAATTAGGGCTCTATTTATAGGCTGAGATTCGGGCTCAAGTGCGGCGTACTTCTTAAATTGTGCGATGCACTTTGTGTGTTAATGCACCAGCATTTATTTCTTCATTTAATTCTTCACAACTAGACAAGAAGTATGGCGCACAATATATTTTGTGCGGCATACTTGGGGTATTAATGCATTCGTTTGACTGAGCTTTAATTACTTCTGACTTTGGGGAGAAGTGCGGCGTACTTATGGTAAGTGCGGCGTACTTTGCCTGTTCTGAGAGGAAGTGTGAAGAAGTGTGGCGCACAATGGTAAAGTGCGGAGTATTTTTTTTCTTGCATCTTGATTTCCAATATGCATGTTTTATGCTAAAGAGTACCAAAATCTCATGAGAAATGATTAGATATAAATAAATAATGCCACCGAAACTGGTATAATTTGGGCGTTATCAAATCCCTCCACACTTAGCTATTGCTTTCCCTCAAGCAATCAAAGCTAGAAAATAAGATCATTTATCGTGATGTGGAGAAAATAGATTTATAATTTTAAAACAAGTGTTTACTGATTCTTTGATTAAGGCAGAGACATATACCTGAGCACCTCACATAGGAAAAGTGTTTGATTTTTAATTCACTCAAGTCACTCATAGGGTTTATTTTTAGGAAGTATCACTCATATGCACAGACATAATCTAGATAGCTACCATATGCTTGTATTAGACACATAAACATGACCGAGGCGCTGTGAAAACCAGACAACAATCTCAAAGAGGCAAAATCTTGATACTTGACTCAATTGAGTAACATATACTTGTTCCATGTGCCAAACTTCAGCCTTATACTTTCTAATCTTTATTTATTCTTCTTTTTGTACTTTTCTTTCTTCTTTTTTTTCTTTTTTACCACATACTGAGATAACCAAGGCTGGCACAGAGCTTTTTACTTCTTCATTTGATTTGATACTTCTTTTGATTCTTCAACATAATAGCACTAATAGGGAGTGCTTGCAGCTAACGATGTTTCATGGGATTTATTTTACTTCTTATCATATGATTTTGTCTAAAAAATTAATCTTACTACGGTCAAGTAAATGATGATCTAGCACAAGTTCTAGAGCACACTAAATTACCAGCTCACTCATATATATAATTATCAACCAATACCACTGTTCCGGAAAAAGTGACAAAGACCATATGTACACATCCGTAACGACGGAATAGACACATATGACTGCATTAAAACCCTAACTCAAACAGGCTAAAGGTATCAATTATCTTAGGTACCAAAAGTGGATACCCGAATTTTCTAAAAGGCTTAATTCTCATAATTTAGTGGGTTGATTTTGTGCTAGTTATAATGTAAATCCGATTGGATTTGCCTTAAAATTTTAAATTTTCTAGAAAATATCAGTTAAGAATAACAGGATAAACATGGAGGGATATGATTAATTTTTCCTATTTGGCTCCCCTCCACACTTAAGTTGAACATTGCCCTCAATGTGATAAACTGATAAACAAAACAATATAGGGAAAATTAATGGGAAACGATACTTGTATAGATAGTTATCTTTGAGCGGCATTCATCGATCTTTCTTCTTCATTTATGATTTATAGCTATATTACCTGCATAAAAGTAAACACATAAAACACACAAAAGAAAATATTTTTGTGTTTTTTCTTGTTTTTTTACATAAATAAAGGATACAAGTGGAGTTGGGAACTCCTCCACACTTAAGTAAAGCACGGGTTACCTCCCGAGAAACGCTTAATTTTTAGTCAAGTCGTTAGCTAGACTCGTACTTCGGGGTTCATTCTTTTGGAAAGAAGGGAGTTACTACTTCCCTTGTGTCATTATATTCTTCTTCTTCATGGTATAACTTAAGTCTATGTCCATTGACAATAAATGTTCTTCCATCTTTTCCATATAGTTCTACATATCTGGATGGATATTGGTGTTTTACTATGTATGGTCCTAACCATCAAGATCGAAGCTTCGGTTGTTTGAATTTATACTTCGAGTGAAAAAGTAGAACTTTGTTTCCATGTTTGAATTCCTTCCTTATTCTTAGTTTTCTGTCATGCCAGACCTTGGTTCTTGCTTTGTATAGACGAGAATTTTCATAGGCTTGGTGTCTGAGTTCATCCAATTGATGTAACTGAAACGTTCTTTTCTCACCAGCAGCGATGAGATTAGGGTTGCAATTTTTAAGTGCCCAGTATGCACGGTGTTCGATTTCAAATGGTAAGTGACAATTTTTTTCGTATTTGAGTTTGTATGGTGTGGTACCGGTAGGTGTTTTGTAGGCAGTACGAAAAGCCCACAGAGCGTCATTAAGTTTTCTTGACCAAATAGTTGGGTTGTCTTTAACAGTTTTTTCAAGAATTCTTTTAAGTGCTATGTTCGTGTTTTCAACTTGACCACTTGTTTGAGGGTGGTACGATGTAGAAAAACGGTGGTTGACTCCATACCTTTTCATAGTCTTTTCCTTTATCTTATTACAAAACTGAGTTCCTCGGTCACTGATTAAGGCTTTGGGCATTCCGAAACGGCTGAAAAGTTTCTTCAGAAATGTGATTACTACTCGGGCATCATTAGTTGGTAAGGCTTGTGCTTCGGCTCATTTAGATACGTAATCAATGGCGACTAATATATATTCAAACTTGTAGGATTTTAGGAAAGGTCCCATAAAATCTATACCCTATATATCAAAAATTTCACATACTTGAATATTGTTTAAGGGCATCTCATCACGTTTTGATATAATTCCGGTCTTTTGGCATGCTTCGCAAAGGCGAACTAGAGTTTGAGCTTCTTTTATGATCGCCGGCCAGTAAAATCTTGAGTCTAAGACTTTTTTAGCTGTTATGTTTGGTCCATAATGTCATTCGGTTGGTCCGTGGTGACATTGATCTAAAATGGTTTGGATTTCTGGTCCATATACACATCGTCTGATTATTCCGTCAATACATACTTTGAAAAGATAGGGTTCTTCCCAAAAGTAGTATTTGAGGTCGGAGAAAAATTTGTTCTTTTGTTGGTACGTCATCCCTTTTGGTATAATATCTCCTGCTAAATAGTTTGCAAATTCTGCAAACCATGGTTCATTTCTGGTGTCAATTCTCATAAGGATTTCTCCAGGAAAGTTATCATCGACTTCACTGTCATCACGTGTTTCATCTTTTTCAATTCAAGATAAATGGTCGGCAGCAACATTTTCTGTACCTTTTCTTTCTTTGATTTCTATATCGAATTCTTGTAGGAGCAGAATCCATCGAATAAGACGTGGCTTTGCGTCTTGTTTCTTAAATAGGTGTCTAAGAGCTGAATGATTGTTATGGACAACAGTTTTTGAGAGTAAAAGATAGGATCTGAATTTATCAAATGCAAAAACTACAGCCATAAGTTCTTTCTCGGTTATGGTGTATTTTTGTTGCGCTGGGTTGAGAGTTTTGCTTGCGAAATGGATTGGGTAAAAGTTTTTACCATCTTTTTGACCTAACACGGCTCCTACTGCGAAATCGCTTGCATCACACATAAGTTCAAAGGGAAGATTCCAGTTTGGGCTAACTATCACAGGAGCACACGTGAGTTTCTCTTTCAATAATTCAAATGCATTTTGGCATTCTTCGTTGAATTCAAACGAAGTATCTTTTTCAAGCAGCTTAGTTAGAGGTCGAGCAATTTTCGAGAAATCTTTTATGAATCGTCACTAAAATCCAGCGTGGCCAAGAAAACTTCTAATACCTTTGATATTAGTAGGGGGTGGAAGTTCTAAAATTACGTTTATCTTTGCTTTGTCTACTTCAAGTCCTGCACCAGACACTTTGTGTCCAAGTACAATTCCTTCTTTAACCATAAAGTGACATTTCTCCCAATTAAGGACAAGATGAGCATCTTTGCAACATTGGAGCATTTTATCAAGGTTGTTTAGGCATTTTTCAAAAGAGTTTCCAAAGACGGAGAAGTCATCCGTGAATACTTCTACTGATTCTTCAATCATATCATGAAAGATTGCCAGCATGCATCTTTGAAAAGTAGCTGGAGCATTGCATAATCCAAAAGGCATTCTTCTGTAAGCGAATGTTCCGAAAGGACAGGTGAATGTTGTTTTTTCTTGGTCTATAGGATCGATTAGGATTTGAAAATATCTAGAAAAACCGTTGAGGAAACAGAAGTATTTTTTTCTTGCTAGTCTCTCTTACATTTGATCCATAAATGGTAAAGGGAAATGATCTTTAGCGGCTGCTTCATTGAGTTTTCGATAATCAATGCATACTCGCCAACCTGTAACAGTTTTGGTTGGGACAAGTTCATTATTTTCATTTGTGACTACGGTAATACCACCCTTCTTTGGTACACAGTGAATAGGACTAACCCAAGGACTATCGGCAATTGGGTAAATAATACCGGTATCCATGAGTTTCATAATTTCTTTCTTAACAACTTCTTGCATGTTTGGATTTAACCTTCTTTGTTTTTGGACAACTGGTTTCTTGTCATCCAGAAGTTGTATTTTGTGTTTACAGAATGATGGACAGATTCTAGGAATGTCTGTTATTTTCTAGGCAAATGCTTGCTTATGTTTCTTAAGAACAGATCTAAGTTTACTTTTCTTCTGGGCAGAGAGTTGAGATGATATTATCACGGGAAGAAAAGAGGGTTCTTCCAAAAATACATATTCTAAATTATTAGGAAGAGGTTTGAGTTCAAGATCCGTAGGAGGTTCTTCAAGGGATGTCTTGATTTTAAAATCTGTGTTGATGGTGATTTTCTCAAATTTAGGTTCTTCTTCACTTTCGCTTACGGGGTTTTTTCTTCGAGAACAGTTCCTTCTATTGAATATAATATTTGACTTCCTTCATCGAGAAGAGCATCAAAATCTTCTTCTAAGATTTCATCGATAACATCAATACTAAAACATGTGTCATCATTCGAGTAAGAGTGTTTAATTGCAGAGTCTATATTAAAAATCATTCGTTCAGGTCCAACTCCGAGAATGAGTTGTTTTTGTTTAACTCGAATTACTGCATCAGCTGTGTGAAGAAAGGGTCATCCCAAAATTAGGGGAATTTGGCTATCTTCTTCCATTTCTAGAATAACGAAATCGGCAGGAAATGTGAATTTACCAACTTCAACGAGCATATTTTTAGCTATTCCAACAGGGTACTGAAATGATCTATCAGCTAATCTTACACTCATTTGGGTAGGTTTGAGAGTTCCCAGTGAGAGTTTTGCATACAAGAAATATGGCATAAGGTTAATGCTGGCACCAAGGTCGGCCAAAGCATTGCAAGAGAAGGCTTTGTTGAAATTGCATGGAATAAGAAAACTTCCAGGGTCTCCAAGTTTTGGTGGAACTTTATTTTGAATCATCGCTGAGCTTTCATCGCTTAAGAAAGCGGCAGAGATTTGTTCTATCTTGTGCTTGTTGCTTATGAGTTCTTTGAGAAATTTACCATAGTTAGGCATTCCAGCTAAAACATCGACAAAAGGTACATTAATTCGGACGGCACGAATTACGTCCAAAAATTTTCCATATTGAGCTTCCATCTTCTCTTTTCGTAGGCGTTGAGGATATGGAATTTTTGGTTTGTAAGGTTTTGGTGTTGGATTTTCTTGAATTGGTTTTGGAGTTTTAAATTTTCGTTGAGGTGTTCTTCGTTTTCATCATCACTATCAAAATTGATAGGAATTTTAGTATCATTTTGCTGATCGTTTGGATTTATAGGTGAATCATAGGATTTACCACTTCATGTAAATACTGCATTTACATGCTCATTACGGGATTGTAGTGGTTGATAAGCTTTGGAGTTGTTTCCTTGTGGGTTTGGTTGAGTATTGCTTAGAAGTGATCCAGATGGTCTAGCAGATTTCTTGTCAGTGAGTCTGTCGATTTTGGATTCAAGATGTTGGAAAGAGGCTTGATTGTTTTTGACGATAGTTTCGAGTTGGCTTTTAAAATCCATGAATGTTTCTTTGACAAAAGCATTTGTTGATTGTTGAGATTTCATGAAATCGTCTAGTTTTCTTTGAACGTCATAGGGTTTATTGTTAGAGTTTGATTGGTAGTTGTCTCGATTATAATCATTTCTTCCGCTTGAACGCCAATTATAGCGATTTGAGTCACGGTAATCATTGTAAAAAAAAGTTTGTATAAATTTTGCTTCTTCTTCAGGAGTTATAAGTTGGTCATCTTAATAATATTCAGATATAGGATTTGAACGAGATTTCATTTCTTTGTACTGAGCATCCATCTTCATAGTCATGGCATCCATTCGTGCCATAATTTTGTCAGTGTCTGTATTGCTGGGCCCTTCATCGGCGAAAGCGACAGTTCGTTTGATCGGTTTTGATTTTTGATTTTTAGCCCAGTCGAGCTTGAGTAAGACTTTATCTTCCAGGAGTTGATAAGCTTGATTTGGAGTTTTGTAAAGAAATATAGCACCGGCTGCAGAATTAAGAGCTTCTTGAGTAGCTTCGGTGAGACCATGATAAAAGATCTTGATAATATTGCCTTTTGATAGGTTATGACCATGGCAGTTTCTGAGCATTTCTTTCATACGTAACCAAGCATCGGTTAAAGTTTCGTTTTCATGTTGAGAAAAAGCTCGGATTTCTCCTAAAAGTTTGTCAAATAAAGCTGGAGGAAAGAATCAGCTAATAAAAGTTATGTGAAGCTCATTCTAGTTTTCGATTGTTCCTTCGGCAAGTTCATCTAACCAAGTTTTTGCATCTCCAGTGAGTGATAAGGGAAACATCATTAAGCGAACAGCTTCATTTTTGGTATCTCGATATTTGAACATGTCACAGATTCCAAGGAATTCATGAATGTGTTTGTGAGGATCGGTTTTAATTCTATCATCAAATTGGTTTCCTTTGACAAGAGTCAAGTGGTTACCTTTAATAGCAAATTCGTTTGCGGTTGCAGGAAGAGTGATTGCGGAACCGGGAGTTGGAGCAACAATACGGTCGGCATCTCACATTGGTTGATCATCCATTATATCATGATTTAGAAGTTCAACAAGGTGTCAGAAATAGTTGATGTCGAGAATTGGCGGATAAACAACTCTCGGGTGTTCAGGTCTTTCGTCTCTTCGTTTGATCGGGACTCTTCTATGTAATCGGCGAAGTCTTTGATTTAGAGTTCGCTCAAGTTCAGGTAATGGTTCAACAAGTTCAGAATTGAAAGCACGTTTATGCATCCAAGTAAATTAAACCTTTGGGTTTAGGGTCAGTTTGCCAAAAAACTGTACGGCGATTTTGAAAAGAGGATGAGTTAAAGTAATTTTTCAGATTTAAAAACAGCTTTGAAATCCCCGGTAACGGCGCCAAAAACTTTCATGTGTTTCAAAAGCTTTAAATTTATAAGACTGATTCCACCGACTAATACTATTAAGGAAACACACAGGTAAAAGTATAACCCCCGTATATAGTATAGGTTTTTAAGGTAAGACCAAGTCGTCCAGAGGGATTTGCGTAGTGTTGGAAATAAACAGAAAACAGACTTTAACTATTTTGAAAGTAATATTTGATTTGACCAAGTAATAAAGAGAATATGACTACTCGGATGGTTGAAAATAACTCATAAGTGATAGTAATGATGTTGACCCGAAAGATGGAACATATTAATTTATAAAAAGGATTTCTTGTCAGAAATCATTTCCATAAGTTAAATAAGATAACTCAAGACTTATACTTAGTTCACGAGACCAGATGTGTCACTCAAAAGATCTGGTAACTATCATATCAGAACTTATTTTGAATAGCAATTACAAAAGTGGATTTCTCAGCACAGACGATAAAGATCATAGACAAAATTTTAAAATCATATAAATCATAGCGGGTCTTTCGACCTATACCGATATGATTATATAATCTAAGTGATATGCAAAACCGACAAGGTAAGATATAACAAGATTGCAATAAAGCTTGAGATTAACAGGATCAAGATCATACCAAACACTTATTTATTATCATAACGTCACCGAGTAGTCATGAGAGATTTAGCCTCTCATGGCTATGAGGTTCATAACATAAACTGATTCAACATGAATTTCCATTATTCCAATATTCTAAAATGATATTCGTCTTCGTTCTTGAGTGTTTGATCTTTTTTCTTCAAAATAACATGGTGTTTATGGAATGGATGGTTGAGAGAATTGATGGAGGATTTGTTTGTGGGATGGATATGAAATGTGTTAAATTGGGGCTCTATTTATAGGCTGAGATTCGGGCTCAAGTGCGGCGTACTTCTTAAATTGTGCGATGCACTTGGTGTGTTAATGCACCAGCATTTATTTCTTCATTTAATTCTTCACAGCTGGACAAGAAGTACGGCGCACAATATATTTTGTGCGGCGTACTTGGGGTATTAATGCATTCGTTTGACTGAGCTTTAATTACTTTTGACTTTGGGGAGAAGTGTGGCGTACTTATGGTAAGTGCGGCGTACTTTGCCTGTTCTGAGAGGAAGTGTGGCGCACAATTTGTAAGTGCGGCGTACATTGATTCTTTTCATCTTGAGGCTTTATTCTTTTCTTGTATCTTGATTTCCAATATACTTAAACACTTGAACTTTGCTTCTTTTATTCTTGAGATGTCTTCTAGTGAACCTGTACATGTTTTATGCTAAAGAGTACCAAAAGCTCACGAGAAATGATTAGATATAAATAAATAACGCCATCGGAACATGTTTAATTTAGGCGTTATCAGGTGGCTATTTTTTAGCTACCATGTCTTGTCCTCCCATGTCCTTTATGTTTCAAAGCACACACACGTATTCATGCACCTAAATCAAACTATAAAATTTTCTCCTTTCCTTTCTTCCATGGCCACGTATGAAATCAAACAACCACCATAAATCCATAATTTTTCAATCTTCAAACCTAGAACATGGTGTCAAGATCGTAAGGGTTATTATTTTAATAGTCTCAGGTATTCAAAAACAACGTTTGGGTTGTTATTCGGGTCCAAGTTCTCATTTCAAAACCCTCTTTGGTAAGTCTTCGAAATCCTAAAATTCTTGTACTTCTAGTAGCTTATTAATGTCCTAATCATAGTTGTACGGTGCGTTTGTGAAATTTTAAAACATAAAATTTTCGAAAACCATTTATAGGGTGCGTTGTTGGTTTGAAGGAGAAAAAGTGTCATTTTTATAAATTCGTTAAAATGGTAAAATAACATTTAAGGTCTAAAATTGCTTATTCTTGGTTTCGACTTATAAATAATCTCACCGAGAGCTTATCCTAAATTTTATGAGCTTATTCATGTTTTTATGAGCCCATAATGGGTCTCGGCCCATCAAGGGTCCATAGGGAATGTTGTGGTTTTGCTTATTTTTCGTTTGGCTTATTAATAAGCTCTTGTGAGCTTATTCATTCATTGTAGAGTTATAATTAGGTTTTGCTTATTTGTGTTTTGGACTTGTGGTAGTCTAGGTCCAAGCAACCAAGCCCAACCAAACCCAAAAGGGGGTGTCTGGTTTGCTTATCTCAAGCCCATTGGGCTATGACTTAGTCTCAGCCCATCCATCAAGGATGTGGCTTATTTTTGTTTGGCTTATTTTCATCCAGATTATTCGAGAGCTTATCACAGCCTATTCATATGTCTTATTCGATTTCGAGTTTATATGGATTTGCTTATTTTCGTTTTGGGCCTTGTGTGGTTTCGGCCCAACAACCAAACCCAAAAAGGGTTATGAGTCTCGGCCCAATACTTCATACGGCTTATGTCGTGAGCTTTTGGTAGATTATTTTGGTAACTTATTCATAATCGAGTGCATATATTTTGGCTTATTCACTTCTATGTAGTTTTCGAGCTTATCTATGCTATTCGAGTTTATATATCCTATTTTGGGCTTATTGGAGTTTTGGCCCAATAAGGAAATAAGCTATGGCTTATTCACCTTATTGGCCATAAACTATTTTGTGCTTATTTTACTAGCTTATTCAAATACTAATAGGGTTTCGAGCCTAAGTGCTTATCTTAACTTATTTTGACGTTTTCGAGCTTGTTAGGCTCACGACCTAATAAGAAATAAGCTACGGTTTATTTCCTCGACTTATTACTTTCGACTTATATTTCCTAGTCCTATTCCTAACTTATTCCTTCATCAAAATACTTATTTGATTTACCACTCGCTTAACGGGCCTACTATTGGGCCTAGTCTATTTTTGGAGTGTTGATTGGGCTTGTGTGCAACTTTTAGCCCAACAAGGTCCAATAACTCTCGGCTTAATTTTGACTTATCTCTCTAGCTTATTTTAGCCTATGTCAAGCTTATTGGCTTAACCTAATACTTAATAATCTATTTTTGGACTTGACGATTTATAAAATATACGTAAGAGCTTATTGGGCCGGGAAGCCCAATAAGGTTTAACTAATACTTATATCTTCATGTATACAATCGGACTAAAAATGGGCTCTTGAGCTCAATTTGCATAAACTAATAAATATAAGTGCTTAATACGGATTTTAACCAACTTATACTTTTGTGAACATAAAACGATTGAAAATGATCATTTGAAGAACGTGCTTTACTAAACTGTTATATAAACATGGACTTTGACATTTTGTCGGAAAATGATTTAAATTGGGAAAGTGGTTGAAAATAAGGTTTGAAAACCTTAGGAAACTTTTATAAACAAACGGGTCATGCCGAAATTTTATAAAATATACTATATTTAGAAAATATCATCGAAAGACTATTTTTCATATAAAAGGACAAAATAACTAATTACTAAATAATTAATATTATATTTAGTAAACGTTTATAGTAAATTACAATCGACAAACTAAGGATTTCTTTTATAAACATAATACAATTTATTTCTAAAACCTTGTCGAAAAAGCAAAATAATTAAATATTATTTTAATGCCGACTAAAAGATGAAAAAAGTGATTTTTATGTAAAACTTCTAACCTCCAGTTTATGGGTCTAAAACATTATTAATACTGATATCGCACATGTTGAATCAAACTAACTTGGGTGACGGGTTAAATTATTAAATATATCGGATTTCTTTTGCTTTATCTTTAAATTCTATTTCTTTAATACTCGTTTCTAAATTCTTAATTATCTAATTTTTAGTTCTATGATTTTTAATTATCTAATTCTTAGTCCTATAAATCTTGATTATCTAATCTTTAGTTCTATGATTTTAACTACCTGATTCCTAAATGCCTGATCCTCGAGTTCTTACAGCTCATTTCGTGTACGTTTCTGTAGTTATTCATTTAATCTTGCGTTCGTCATATCGTTACTCTTTCCTCGACCAATCCTCGTCAGAATTTATTTTAAATTATTAATATCCTTTCTAATCATGAAATTCAAAACTCTTTTCTCAAATAATGCATATATCACACTTTGATTTAAGTTCATCGAGTCAAAACACTTAATCTTTTATAACAACTATGCAAACATTTTTACAAAGCGCAACGCAAACGCAGGTACATTAAATTACCATCTTAAAAACAATTATGCTAAAGTAAAACTTAATTATTAGGTCGTTTTGGGTATCGTTGCGCACCATTTAGAGATCATTTAGTTAGCTGCTATCATCTTTTTTGAGGTGAGTTCTCGTAGCCTCACTTTTTAACTCTTTTCCGTTGGGAGAAAATGATACTCAAACTTATTTTATACTGTTTTCATATGTTCAAAACTTATATTTTCTTTTTGGACAATGTTATGTGCCTTTGATTGCTATGTGAATGCCATGAGAACAATTTGTGCATTAGTTCTAAGTGAGTATCTATGAACAATCTCTGCAAGGACTATTTACCCAACTGTATAGCTCCAGCTGGTAGGCGATAAGTTTAGAAGACTGTTAGCGCACGAGAGTTTTATGGGAAATTAGGTTGGGATACCTGGTACAATGTGTTGATATGTGATGACCAATTTTATTTGCATGCATTCTGCTTTCATATTGCATAACTCTCCACCACTTAAATCTCGGTACAACAATTGGGTTTATACTCTAAACCTACGAGCTCACCAACTTTATGTTGACCCTTTTTAGTATTATTTTCACGTGATCATATTTGTAAGTCAGAGAAATCTTAAATCAAGACCATCAAATCTTTGAGACATTTTCTTAAGACAAGTGTATGTTATTGCTCAAGGTTGAAAATTTTGAAACATTGTAATTGAGATTTTTGTAAATAAACTTTGGTATTATCTTGTATCTTATGCGATGTAATCAGTACGTCGCACCTCGTGTTTCTGCTTTAGCGGGGTGTGACAGATTGGTATCAAAGCCTACGTTATAGAGAATGCTTGTTTTTCTAAAATTAAAACGCGACTATAACCAAACTAACGTTTTCGTAAAACCATGAACATGATAAAAGTTAACTAGCTCGACCATTCCATCGTGTTTCCTAAATATGCATAGCCTGATCAACTATGCCTTATTTACGAAGGACCATGGAATGACGGGGGTAGTTTCCTTAAGTTATGTTGGAGGGGGAAAACATAAAACCTTAATATCACCTGAAAGATGCCCTAACCATGAACGTGCATGTTTCATACATGTACTTTCACTTTAGACCTTTTGTACGAAATTCTATATGTGCTTGTTAGTATCTAATCATTATTGCTTGCCCCTATATGTTGCCTTATTTGTGTTGCATATTGCCTTAAATGCTTGCCTAGTTCATTTCATTTGACCTTTGTTGCCACGTTGATGGCAAGTCTAATATACTACTATAAGTACTAGTGTATTAGTTTCCACTAAGTACTATATGTAAGCCAAATCCATATTATAAATTTCTATTAAAGTATTTTTATAAAAAGTACTTATACACCTACCGTGTTATCACAGGTCATGTCTTCCCCAACTCACACTGACTTAGATATTATCCCACCTACTGTCGGAGCTCAGAGCTCCCTAGTACCTACTCCATTCCATGATGACCCATACTTAGCAGTGAGAAAGGCTTATTTACATACTACTAGAGATACTGACTCTGAGCCAGAGGAGGCTCCTTTAGAGACAGAGGAGTTTCAGCCATCATCCACTAGGTCAGCACCACTATCATCAGACCATACTCCCATTCCACCTGACTATACACCAGTTTCACCTCTCATTGATGAGGAGTTTGAGGCCTCAGAGCCATCAGACACTAGGATTACCACACCACACTCCACTACTCCATCAGATTCCACTACACCATTGTCCCTTGACCATCTACTTACTCAGAGAGCACCCACCCCTACACCTGCTAGAGCTTTCTTCTATCATAGGACTGCACGTATGGTCGTGCGTACTCAGCCCGCATTACCACCTGTTATCTCAGCCAGGATGGCAGAGGCGATGACCCTATCACCATCATCATTCCGTAAGAGGTACAGATCCTCTTACGAGACCCCTTCTTTACACAATCCCTAGCAGCATCACCGATCCTTCCATCACGGAAGAGGTATCGTGGTACTTCTGAGCTTCTAGAGAGTACTGACACCGAGACTGAGGATGATGAATCAGAGGCTGAGGGCGCTAACTCAGGGAGTGAGGAGTCGGAGGATGAGGGTCTCAGCTCGGAGAGAGAGAGGGGACTGCACTCGGAGATCAGCAGCAGACAGTCCCGGTTGAGGATACGGCCGCGGATGAGCCTTTAGGATTGAGATACGGGGCGGCTAGACGTCGTGCCCTAGAGTTAGTAGAGGACGCAGCACCTAGTATATTTGAGATAGGGCAGAGTTCTAGGTCAGTGCCAAATCAGCAGACCACAGATGGGACTCACACACCACAGTACCTGTTCGTACCACATGGGTGGACCCTAAGGATGGTACGGTATATGTAGATATTGAGTGCGATATGTCTCCCGTCCACTCGTGTCACACCCCAACAATAGCAGAAATACGAAAGTGTAACAAAATGATCAATCATAACACAAGATACAAAATAGAGAAAATTAAAATGCATAAACCTCAAATGTCATGATGACCATACACATTGATATAGCAATTCTATATACGTAAAATATAAAATATATAATATGATTGAAAATTACCAGATTACCCTTGAGGACAAAGGTAAAAAGGAAAATCTTCACAAATATATATAGTATAATACGTATATTAACCGGGAAGTATGATTCCCGGGTCGTAATTCCCCAACGATTTGTGAAATTGAAACCACGTTTGATGTTCGGACAATGATTTGAATTGGAAACAAAAGTTGGTTTGATTATCTACTTTTAAAAATTAAAATAAACAAATTATAACAATTAAGCACGAGGACAAATAATGGAAAATCAAATTTTAACTAAAAACGTAAAACGGGACCCCTAAACGAAGGTTAAAAACCCTAAATTTCTAAAAAATAAACCTAACTTAAAATTTTCTTTTTAAATGGACTCTATTTGACTAAAAAGTAAGTTTAAAGAAAACTAGAACAAAAACGGAATTGAAATGAGCTTTTAAACACGAAAAACGAGAATGGGAACGAATCTCGTTCTTTAAAAATTGAAATTTTGTAAATTAGACCCTACGAAAGTAAAACTAATTTTCATATGAACTTTATGATAAAAGAAAATTTTCTAAAAAAGATTTATATTTTTTTGATTATTTTTCTAGTTTTTATGATTTTTTAAAGTTTTTAATGAAATGAAAATAAATGTTTAAAAATACTAAAGAACTATAAAAATTCTAGAAAAACAAATTACAGAAAATAGCTTATACTAATTGAACCAAGGAAAAATAATCTTTTAACACAGCTTATATCAAATAAGCCACAATTAAGCTATAACAGCTTATAAGGCTTATAAGGGAAAACGTTAAAAGATAAAGTGTGCATGTTTATAACGAAAAAGACCCAAGGGCGCAGTGGTAGTGAGTGGTGTGTGTGTGTTATAAAGGTTGAGAGTGTTGAGGTCGGGGGGTTCGGAGTCTACTCACCCCGAATTCACTTCCCCTTATGTTTATTTTTTGAAAAACATATCAAAGGGCAAAGTTATTAAGCAACTAAAAATAAGCATTTTTTTTTAAGAAAAGCACAACTTTTTTATGAGAAAGCCCTAAATAAGCTAAAAAAAAAAATAGCTGAAAACCTGACAGAACTACTTAGCTAACTCTTTTGGCTTTTTCCTAAAACTACATAGCAAGAACCCTTTATAAGCTAAGTTTTAAGACTAAATAAGCTATAATAAGCTAAACCAAAGCTAATGAGCTAAATAAAACTAAAAATAAGCAAGTAATAAGCTAGAAAACTAAATAAGCCTAGTCTTAAAATCAATTACCAAACAGTCCTTAAGGACACTTTGAGCTTATTTTTAAGCTAGCAAATAAGCACCTTATGAAGTGAAACTTGGTTTTCCTAAAAACTTGGCTTAAACTCTACTAGAAAATGCTTTTCAAAAGAGCTTAAAGCAACAAGAGCTTATTAAAAAGAGCTTGTGAAATAGGCTGTTACAGGAAGTAGGCTTTTGAAAGCTTAAAAACTGAATTTTACTAAAATAAGCACACATTCCTCAAATAAGCACTATTTTTAAATCCAAAAGCTAATTTAGAATACTAATGATGATTAGAAGCTACTTAAACTGAAAACACTGAAAGCTTATTGAAATTAAAGATCTAAGGGGCAAACTCAGGAACTTACTCTAAAAGCTCAAAAATCAATTAAGCTAGAAAGCACAATAAGCTACTTCAGAAGCTAAGCTTTTGAAAACTTATCAAACTACTTATAAGCTATGAATCTAAATCATATAAGCTAAAAACCTAAAATTAGAAACTAAGAACCATTTACTACTGTTTTTTTGGTTTTTTAGAAATTTTACTGAACTTTGAATGCTAAACTAACCTAGATTAATAAGACTACAAATTTAAAAAGCAAGAATTAATCTATCTAAACCTATATGTTAAACTATTAACCTACTGAATTTTACCTATCAAATCCTACTTATGCTAGCTTAATAGTGATCAAAGAAAGTATGCAGTTAGGAACTGCAGTAGTTTAATCCGTGATGCACTGACAATTGGGTAAAACCCAAATGCAATTGACCTTAATGGTCAAACCTACATTTGACACACCCAATGAGTGTAAATTAACACTTAGCAAACAATATCTAGGCTCAAAGAAGCTTGGATCAATTTTTTCTAACTAGCTTAAAAAAGAAAATCTCCCCTGGTGCAAAACTAAATAAAACCAACCTTAACTCACTAAATTATGAAATCTAATCTATGAAAATACTTTTACTACTGATTTAAAGTGATTTTAAAACTAGTTCACAAACTATTATCAACTATTTTTTACTTTTGAAGGTCAAATTCAACAAATCTAAATACTTCTTTATTCATATAAAACTTAATTATCTTATGAAAAAATGAAAATCTAATTACTAAACGTAGTATCAATAAACAAATAGCTTTATAACAACTGAAATTAACATTTAACAATAATCAAATAAGCCAAAACTAATAAGCTAAAAACTATTCTACTATTTTTGGATTTTTATGAATTGTAAAGACAAATTAAGTAAAACTAGAATCTATACTTCAAAAACTGAAAACAGATGGTAAAACTTAATCAATAAGCACAAAGAGACAGTATTAAGCACTATTAAACTAGTTATAAGCTTAAAATAAGTAAATGCAAGATTTAAACTAAGAAACTTGAAATTTAAAGAGAGTTTACCTCTGCCTTAGCTAAACAAAGGCATTTAAGCTCAAAAGCTGCCTGCAAGCTTCAAGCTTAAATAGTCAATGATAAGCTGTAAAAGTCCATATGAGCTCAATCCATCGTCCTTTTGTCCAAAATCCATAAGCAAAGGTTACTTAAGCTGATTTTAAAGTTTGAGTGGATTAAAACTTAATAGAGCTCAATTACAAGCTTAGAGACTTGTAAGAGCTTATAAGAGCTTGTAGTGAGCTTATGAAACAGTAGCATCAATATTTGAAAGAGATAAACGAGCTTATAAGTGAAAAACAGCTTATAAAAAACTAAAATGAGAATTTTATTAATACTTGAAACGGATTACAATGCTTAAGAAAAACAGATTACAAGAGATTTAAAAGAAAAATTACATTTTAACTAAAAACTAAGTAAACTAATTTTAGCTAAAAAAATACAGGAAAAGATATATCATGTGTGTGAGGAATGGCTTGTATTTATAGCATCCTTCTGAAGCTTCTAGGTCCAAATTCAGTTACACCTCTCCAAATCATCTTGTCTTTCATTCCCTCCAATCATTGGGGATCATAATTTAAGCCGTGGATTAGAGTGAAGGGCACCATTACGCAACGTGGCACATCCATGATTGTACGGTTGTTTATTCCTATTGTGAGTAACTTGGGTGTAAACATCCTTTCCTCTGTGCTATCTTTATCTAATCCACGATCCTCCCACTTGATGCTTGACCAATAAGAATGCCGTTTATGATATTTTTACCCTGCCATCTATGATCCCTTATCGACATGTATTTGCTTTCCCCGTTCCAATTGTGAATTTTGCCCCTTGATTTTACCTCGAAGGTAAACAGAAGCGGGACCGATTAAACAGTAACAACTAAAACTCGCGCCTTTTTTTTCTTATAAGGGCGCGTTTGATTTGTGTTTTGAGCCCTTCATTTTTTGTGACTTGGGCTTTATAAAGATTTTGGGCACGGGATAGAATTGGGCCCGGCTTTGGTTTTGTTTATAAAGAAAGTTAACGGGTGTAACTCCTTATAAAGCAAGAGTTAAATCACGTTAGTTTTTTTTAGGGATTATTTTTGTAATTTTGGAATTAATGAGGGACTGATTTGGAAATATTTGGAGTTTTGTCTTTTTGTGGTTTGACTTAAGTTGACCAAAGGTTGACTTGAGTTGACCACTTTTGACTTTTGATAGCTTTCTCAGCTCTTTGCGTGCTCTTCCGTTCTCGTGTTCGTGTTTGCCTGGTTTTTGAACCTTTTTTAAGAGTTTTGCAATAGTCCGCTACCTCACAATCACAAAGACAAAACAAGCAGTATTCAAGCATTTTAAGTACAATTTTGTCTTTTAGGGCCATTTTTGACATAAAACGGATATGTGTTTTCACACATATCAAAATTCCCCAAACTAAGCGATGCGTTCCCTCACGCAATATATAATGATCTATAAAACCAAATCCTCAAAAACTTCCCCAAAACTAAATCTTTAAAAAGTAGCAAAGACTTTTGTGGAGAGAGTTAAGAAATCACAAGTTATAAAACACCCCTATTTTCCTATTTTTCTAAAACTTTTTCATTTTTTTATATTAATAATATAATTGAGATTATTTCGACTTTCGTTATTTCCATAACTGTTAGGGATCATAGAACAAGATCATTTTCGATTATGAGAATGCCCAAAAAAGGATAAATTCATCGTCCCCCAAATATACTTTTCACTTATCAAACCAAGCTTTAAAACGAAATCAAGTTAAATATTAGTAAGATGCTAACACTACTCATATTTGCAACTTGTGAACTTTTTACTCCCGACATTTATTATATCTTAAGTGAGTGTACTTAATCCTTGAATTCAACCATGGGTCACTTTTTGCAACTATACTATGCTTACGTTCCACCTTAGAATAATGAGTTTAAAGGTGAGATCATCCCATGTAGCGACTTTCGTCTCGGTACATCCAACCTTACGGCTAAGTGACCAGGCTTTTGACACCCCACAGAGACTAGTATCGGGACTCACGGACCTTAGGTTTCAAAAACTCTCAGGTTTCCTGGATATTCATAGCTTATAAAATAGAATAGTCAAAGTGCAAAAGCATATTTGAATTTAACAAAAAGAAGTCAATTTATTAATTTAATTTAACTATTTAGACATTTATGCAATTGTAACCCTCGACCTTTTAGAAGGCTGCAACATCGGTTGTGAGCCGGCAAGATGCAGCAAACTTTTATCAGTCTCGGATTTTTATTATTCTTACTATGGGCTTTCTTTTAAAGACTACCACATCGGTTGTGAGCCGGCAAAATAAAACTTTTACACCCACAGCTTTAATTATTATATTTTTAAATTATATTATCATCGATATTTTTTTTATATTTATTTAATAAAAGAAACTTCTTTTTGAAAATTCAAGTATAAATTTGAACTAAGACTAAAATTTTTGCTATATATTACATAAAAAATTGTTGATTTAAGTTTAATCTCCAAAACAGCACACGTATATTAATCCGGTTAAGAGCTTATGGGAGAAAAAGCAACAAGTTACATACATGAGCTCTTAAGATTTCCAAATAATCTTTGTTTAGCATCCTACTCATACCTAACTCATCATTTTTCGTTCTTCACAAAAATCGCGAACGCTTAGCCTAAAAAGTTAAGGAACAAGCTAGAGCTCAACACACTCGATCGGGTCAAAATTAACTCTTATCCTTACCGCAACTAGAAAGGCCAAAATTGTGACAAAAACACTTATTTTATTTTTGAAATTTTTTAAAATTTTTTCATATTTTTGAAAATTTTTGTGGGAAAACGGGGTACGTGAGAACAACGGGTAAAAGTAGGCAAGATCATATCGAAGATATACTACCCCATACTAAAATCAAACATTGTCCTCAATGTTTCCTAGCCTAAGACTTAAAAACCCCATACTAGAACTCAAAAAGGGTCGAATGCATAACAAAAACAAAGACGAAAGTATTGACAAAAATCCATTTTTTAGAGCCGTTTATTAAGTGTACTAAAAGATAAATGTTAGACGATAATAATCTTTAGGATATCGGATTTCCCCAAACTAATGGCAAGCAAAGGCTAAAGCTCGAGTGGACCGGAGAAGAACAACCAAACACGAGAGTCTTCAAAAATTTGGGTCCAATCCTCAAGACAATCACAAGTAACAAACAACAAATACAAGAACGGAAGAGTACAAGCCTCCTCACAACACATTAGAAGTAAGAAAGAAAATGGATAAGCATAGGGTGCCTCCCACGAAGCGCTTTTGTTTTTGGTAACCGAGTCACATAGCTTGTCACGATACCCTGAATTCATTCGTCTTAAGGAAGAGTGTGAGATCCTGACTATACCTTGGGTGTAATCCCCTCCGACAAAGTAAAATGCTCACACGATGACCTTATCACCTTAAAGTTTGGACCATAGGTTGAGATAACTCAATAGTTTCCTATTGGAAAAACTTTGGTGATGGGTGAAAGGTCCGACCAACGAGTATTAAAGCTTTCCTGAAAATATCTTAGACGAGAGATGAAGGTAAAACTCGATACACCACCATTGAAATTGAGGTTTTTTGATCTTTGAGTCGTGAAGCTTCTTCGATCCCTCAATCCTTATAAATCAAAGAATTCTCGTAAGCTTGATCACGAAGCTCATTAAGTTCATTCAGTTGAAGCTTTCGGTGATCACCCGCGGTTTTAAGATCGAAGTTAGCATGTTTCAAAGCCCAATATGCTTTATGCTCTAACTCAATTGGTAAATGGCAAGACTTTCCATAAACAAGCAGGTAAGGCGTACAACCAATCGGTGTCTTAAAAGCAGTACGAAATGCCCACAAGCTTTCAATCTGATTTGATCAGACCATGAGCACGATTTGTCCTCCATCCGTCCTTTCTAAGAATACGTTTTAAAAACTTGAATTCACACCTCCAATCGACCACGCGTCGTTTGAGGGTGATAAGCGGTAGCTAGACGATGTGTGACCCCATACTTAGATATTACTTTAGCAAACTGATCATTACAAAAATGGGTCCCATGATCGCTTATTATAGCTCTAGGTGTTCCAAATTGGGCAAAAAGAGATTTAAAAAACTTCACTACAACCCTAGCATCATTTGTGGGGAGCCGCCTTTCTTCAACCCATTTCGAAAGTAATCAACAACGAGCTACGAGGATGTAGTTAATTTCCTTTTGAAGACGAAATGCCATAAAATCAATACCCCATACATCGAAGATTTCACACACTTGATAAGCGTTTTGAGGCCATCTCATCTCGTGTGAAATTTTGCCTGACTTTGACACGTAACACAAGATTTGATCAATATACTTTTCGAGCGGAATGAGATTGGCACAATGATGGCCCTTCTAGTGGGTCCTTTCCAATGGCAAGCTTTGAGGAGTCTCAAGAGCTTCAGATTTGCCCATGCTACTCTACCGTCGAAGTTATTTTATCCGCACAAGTAACGAAAAAGATAGGAGCATCCCAGAAATAATGTTTACACGTCCTTAAAAAACTTCCTCTTTTTGTTGAGTTAACATTCCTCGAAGAAAATTCCCCGCATGGTAGTTGCATAGTCGCAAACCACGGGGTACTTTTCACTAGAATAACTCTAAGAGTTTCCTAAAATAAAAATTTCAATTTATGTCTTTGTTTTCTAACACATCCATATGAAGGATGTCTCATGTCTAGATAAATGAGTTCTTCCGCAAGGTTCTCACTTCTTTTTTATCACGGATTGTGATGATCAAATGCTTGTAGGAGAAGAACCCACCGTAGCAAACCATGGCTTAGCGTCTCGCTTTGTTCATGAAGGGTACTGTTAAAGCCGAGTGATCCGTATAACTATGCTTTTGGTTAAGACATGAATAATGGACGAAACTTTTCAAAAGCATACACAACGCAAGCATTTCCTTTTCCTGGTAAGTGTAATGATTTTGAGCTTCAGTCATAGTCTTAGCTAGCATAATGTATAGGCTGAAAATGCTTCATCTTTCATTGTCCTAAAACCGCTCACTCGCAAATCACTTACATCACACCATGAGTTCGAAAGTAGGTTCCAATCCGGACAACTAAGATTGGAGCTTCAGTAACTTCTTTTATAAGAGTCTGAAAACATCAATAATACATTCTTTTTATAGAAACGACAAATGGTGTTTCCTTCTCAAGAAGGTGATTTATTGGTACGAGCATCTAGAAAAGGTCATGAATAAATCACGGTAAAACCTACATGACGAAAAACTCCTGAACAACCTTTAACTAGTTTGAGTGAGGTAGCTTAGCGATGATCATCGACCTTTACACGATCGACCTCAATTCCTGACTTTGAAATTTTATACCTAAGACAAAAATTCCTTCTCTACACATATAGTGGCAACTTTCTCCACTCAAATCTAATTTGTTTCTTCTCACAACCATTTTACATCTTTTCTAAATTGGGAGAGGCACGAATCAAACTATCCCCAAAAACTAAAATCATCCATAAAACAGACACATTCCATGGTCTTTTCGATCATCATCATGAATATGGCCCCATCAACACCATGATGAAAAGTACCCCTATGGGAGCATTAACACAAGCCAGAATGACATGCGTCGGTACGTGAAAGTTCCATACGGGCATGTGAAAGTAGTTTTCTCCTGGTCTTGGGGATCTATTGGTATTTGGAAATACCCTAAAAATCCATCTAGAAAACAATAAAACTCATTCCCAGCTAATCTTTCTATCATCTGATCCATAAACGGTAATGGAAAATGATCTTTTTGAGTCGCTTCATTTAATTTCCTATAGTCGATACAAACTCTCCATCCGGTAACTAAACGTGTCGAAATTAATTCATTCTCTTCATTAGCAACGACGGTTTCTTTTTTTTTTTTTTTTTTTTTTTTGTTTTTTTTTTTTTTTTTTTTTTTTTATTTTCCACTTTCTTGGGAACACAATGCACTGGACTAACCCATGGGCTGTCAGAGATCGGGTAAATCATTCCGGCATCAAGAAGTTATGAAGACGCTCCTTTGAATACCTCATGAATTTATTGGTTACAACCATCTTTGACTTTAAACCGTGGGTTTAAATCACTTCCCATCAAGATTTTTGTGGGTAACAAAAACGAGGGTCGATACCCTTGAGGTGTCGGTTGATTTTTCCAACAAGGCCCTTTGTGAGATTTAAGCACTTTAAAAGAGCATCTTTTCAATCATTTTTTAAACCTTTACAATAATTTACTGGTAACTTGTCGTTTTCATCCAAGAAAAGCATTGTACTACGTGAGACAGGCAAATCATTAATTCTAATTCCGGGGGGGCTCTTCATTGAAGATTTTGCCTCGTCACTTCACTTTTTTAAAGGTCCACAGAGGAAGTTGAAACTCATTATTGAACAATTTTTCATCAACCAAATATCGTCCTCCGGATTGCAATCAGCATGATAAATTTCCGGTGAAATCAAATCATCCTAAAGATAACGTCAATTTCTTCCAAACTGATTCGAAAGTAAATGGCTCAACGTCGGGTGGGAATTGCACCCAAAGAATTAGGAAATCCTAAAATTCTAGAGCATACTCCCTTACAAACTGCCAGCAATTGATGTCCAATTCGGTTTACCGACTTATCATTTGTAAGGAGTATCTCGTGGTTTGATCTAGATTAAAAGTGACGGCTTCGTTATCAACCCGAAGGGTTATTTCTTCTCCATTAAATCTATTAAGCACACCGGTCTTAGAAAGGATCCCTGAAGTATGAGAAGGTAATCGAGGATCAGCTTCAAAATCGACAACAACCAGTTCGGTAGGAAAATGAAATTTTCCCACCCTTTGATAAAAACGACTCGCGAGTCCTTTAGGATAAGTAATTGATCGGTCTGCTAACTCTAAAGTCATCCGAGTTGGTGTAAGTTCAGGCAAAGATAGATTTTTCCAAATAGAAAGAGGCATAAGATTTATGCTCGCACCAAGATCGGCCAAGGCGTGGCATACATCCATTCCTGGGAAATTACATGGAATAAGAAACTTGCCGGGATCTCCAAGCTTTTCGGGAAGCTTTTTGAGAAGCATTGCACGGAGCAATTCTCATTCAATGGAATCTTAGCTAACACAAGCAAATTTTTCCTTATTCATGAGCAAACACTTAATCGTAGGAGCAAATCTTGGCATCAAAAGTAAAGCATCCGCGAAACTAATGTCGAAGCGCAAATCTTGAAAGATTTGGAAGATCTTCTCCATTTGATTCGAAGCTTTATCACGGGACTTTTGATCATCACGTCGTGAAGGATATGGAATATTTTGCTTAGGTAATTCTCGGAATATCAAGATTCGAATGGGAGTGGTTTTAGGTAAAGTCGTCGGAACATCGGGTTCCGAAATAGAAATGGGGATAACCAGAGGTGGGATTTGAGCGGTACTTCCTTGGAAATTGTTGCTCTTTATCCGTGTCTCCTCGGCTTCCACGTTCCACTACCTTTTATAGAGAAGGATTAGTAGGAATCGAGTCCCTCGTAAACAACACACTTCGAGTAATATTGCATTCATCTCACCCTTTGGGATTTTGGGATGTGTTACTCGGAAGAAGATCCCCCCCGACAGTTGAGGCCTTGGTTTTGAAACAATCACAAATCATTTTTGCAAATTATTTTGAAAGTGTTTTGTTTGATTCACCATGACGGCTGTTGAGATTTTATTGTGTTTTTGAATTCATTCTTAATGTCTCCTTTCAACGAGTTGAATTGATTTTGTAGTTCCACAACATCTGAACATTATTCCCTCTTGTAACTGAAAAAATATTTGAAATCTCTTGTTGAACTTGATCAGTTAGGTACTTGAAAAGTGTTAGGTTTTTGAAAATCTTGTTTTGAAAATTTAGAGAATGATTATTTTGATTTTGAAAACCTGATTTCAGAAAATTATTCCCCGATTAAAATATTCCTTGGAACAAGAAAAAAAAAAAAAAATTTTTTCCCCCCCTATTAAACCTAATTTGACCATATTGTTTTAGGGCACCAGAGCAAAACCTGGTGGTGCCATTTGATTACTAACACGGGTTTTGAAGGTTAACTGATTGTAAGTACCCGTAGTCGCACACAACTAGCCTGATTGTTATCAGTAATGGACAATATACCAAGAATGAGCACCACCACTAGTAACACAAGATTTCCTCAACCGCTTTAACCGGAGCGGGAGTGACAACCTTTTTAGAAACAATCTCGACTTAGGTCGAAAGTTGATCGGCAAGCTTATTGATTCTCTCATCTGTTTTACTAGAAGTAGCATTCATCCTAGAAGCACTTGATCTATACGTTGAATAACCGAACTTTTGATTTATTCTCTCAATTGATGTTTTAAAGCTCTCTAGTCGATTTAGTACTCAAAAGAATTTCACCCGCCGCGACATTTAAGGAGTCTTGCTCATTCTCATTAAACCATTGTAAAAAGGTATCAACTTGAGTTAACTCCGTAAAACTGTGATGGGGGCATGCTCTAAGCAACTCCTTAAATCGGTCCCAAGCTTCACTAAAGTTTCCTAATTATTTTATGTAAAACAGAGAAATTTCATTCTTTAAAAGGGAGCGGTTTTCGAAGAGAGGGAAAAATTGGTAACGAACTTGGTAACGAGATTCCTCCCAGTCAAGATTGATTTTGGTGTTCTTTTCTCGATCAAAGTTTTTAGCGTGCTCCCTCGAGCGAATATGGAAACATATTAGCGTAATCCACAGTCGTGAGGCCCATTCCTAAATCGTAAAGTCGAAGTAATCTTTTGAAACTATTAAATGAGCATGAGATTCTCGCTTCTCACATCGTTAAACGGTTAGACTTGAACCAACTGAAGCAAATTCGTCTTAATCTCAAAATGATCGGCATTGAATTCTGGTAAAACAATAGCTTCTCCGTACCCTTCCGTGGGGGCACGGAGTAGCTCCTCCATGGTACGTTCTGCCATAGGTGCAACAATAGTTCGAATCTCGGGTTCGACTATGTAGCAAACTTGTTATTCTCCGACTCTTGGATTGTGACGTTTGAAAATATTAATGATAATTAGAACTCTAATGGCGCCAATGCACTATTAAAAGAAAACGATAAAAATAATGACGTGACACAAAAGGTAAATTTTTTTAAATCTGAATTCGAGTTGGAACTTTATTATGATAATACCTCAATTGAAAGTATTATTTGTTGGTGTTCTTTTACCAACTTTGTAACCTTTTTTAAATTGAAAGAGCAAATATTTTTGTATTTTTGTTTATCTTCTACTTAATACTAAAAAGAAATGAAAAAATATTTTTTACTTTTTATTTTTTTATTTTTTTTAATATTTTTGATTTTCTTAAAAGTGTAACTTTCGAAAACGAAAGGTTCTCCAAAACACGATCAACAAACTTCAAACGAGAGAATCTTAATCACAAATCCCCGGCAACGGCGCCAAAAATTGATTCGTCCAGAATCTATATATACGTAATAATAAAATATATAATATGAAGGAGAAATATACCACTTACCTGAAGGACAAAGGTAAATAAGGAAAAATAATCACAAATATATTAAATATAATACGTATATAAACCAGTGAAGTATGGATTCCTGTCGTTATCACAATCCCCCCAACGACTTGTGAAATTGAAACTACGTTTGATGTTCGGACAATGATTTGAATTGGAAACAAGGGTTTGTTTGATTATCTACTTTTAAAAATTAAAATTAACAAATTCTAACAATTAAGCACGAAGACAAATAACGGGAAACCAAATTTTAACTAAAAACGCAAAAAACGGACCCCTAAACGAGTCAAAAACCCTAAATTTGCTACATTAAAAAAACCCTAACTTAAAATTTATCTTTTTAAATGGACTCTATTTGACTAAAAATAAGTTTAAAGAAAACTAGAACAAAAACGGAGTTGAAATGAGTGTTAAAACACGAAGAATGAAAACGGGAACAAATCCCGTTCTTTAAAAATCGGATTTTTGTAAATTAGACTCTATGAAAGCAAAACTAATTTTCCTATGAACTTTATGATAAAAGAAAATTTTCAAAAAAAAATTATATTTTTTCTGATATATTTTCTATTTTTTATGATTTTTTTAGTTTTTAAAATGAAAATAAATGTGTAAAATTACTAAACGAACTATAAAAATTCTAGAAAAATTACAGAAAAATAGCTTATACTAATTGAAACCTAGAAAAAATAAGCTTTTAAACACAACTTATCAAATAAGCCATGAAATAGAGCTATAACAGCCTTAAAAGGCTATTTGGGAAAACTGTATAAAAGATGAAAGTTCCTGTTATATAACGAAAAAGACCCAAGGGCGCAGTGGTAGTGAGTGGTGTGTATTTGTTATAAGAGGGTTGGATGTAGAGGTCGGGGGTTCGAGTCTTGCTCACCCCCGATTTCCACTTTCCCTTTTTTTATTTTTTTGAAAAACTTATAAAAGCAAATTTATTAAGCTACTAAAAATAAGCATTTTTAATAAAAGAAACTTTTTATGAAAAGCCCTAAATAAGCTAAAAAATAGCTGAAAACTTGACAGAAACTACTTAGCTAACTCTTTTTGGCTTTTTCTTAAACTAAATAAGCTAGAAACCTTTATAAGTTAAGTTTTAAGACTAAATAAGCTATAATAAGCTAAACCTAAGCTAATGAGCTAAATAGAACTAAAAATAAGCAAGTAATAAGCTAGAAAACTAAATAAGCCTAATCTTAAAATCAATTACCAAACCAGACATAAGGACCCTTTGAGCATTACAAATAAGCTAGCAAATAGCACCTTATGAAGGTGAAACTTGGGCTTATCTTAAAAACTTGCTTAACCACTCCTACTATAAAAATGCTTTTCAAAGAGCTAAAGCAACAAGAACTTATTAAAAAGAGCTTGTGAAATAGGCTGTTACAGGAAGTAGGCTTTTGAAAGCTTAAAAACTGAATTTTACTAAAAATAAGCACACATTCCTCAAATAAGCACTATTTTTAAATCCAAAAGCTAATTTAGAATACTAATGATGATTAGAAGCTACTTAAACTGAAAACACTGAAAGCTTATTGAAATTAAAGATCTAAGGGGCAAACTCAGGAACTTACTCTAAAAGCTCAAAGATCAATTAAGCTAGAAAGCACAATAAGCTACTTCAGAAGCTAAGCTTTTGAAAACTTATCAAACTACTTATAAGCTATGAATCTAAATCTTAAAATCAGATCATATAAGCTAAAAACCTAAAATTAGAAACTAAGAACCACTTACTACTATTTTTTTGGTTTTTTAGAAATTTTAGTGAACTTTGAATGCTAAATTAACCTAGATTATAAGCTAGAAATTTAAAAGCAAGAATTAATCTATCTAAACTATAGTAAACTATTAACCTACTGAATTTTAACCAATCAAATCCTACTTATGCTAGCTTAATAGTGATCAAAGAAAGTATGCAGTTAGGAACTTACTTATCTGATGCACTTGACAATTGGGTAAAACCCAAATGCAATTAACCTTAATGGTCAAACCTGCATTTGACACACCCAATGAGTGTAAATTAACACTTAGCAAACAATATCCAGGCTCAAAGAAGCTTGGATCAAAGCTTGGATCAAATTTTTCTAACCAACCTTAACTCACTAAATTATGAAATCTAATCTATGAAAACACTTTTACTACTGATTTAAAGTGATTTTAAAACTAGTTCACAAACTTTTATCAACCATTTTTTACTTTTGAAGGTCAAATTCAACAAATCCAAACACTCCTTTAAACATATGAAAACTCAATTTAGCTTATGAAAATGAAATCTAATTAACTAAACTTGAGTACCAGATAACAAATAGCTTATAACAACTGAAATTAACTTTTAACAATAAGCAAATAAGCCAAAACTAATAAGCTAAAAACTATTCTACTATTTTTGGATTTTTATGAATTGTAAAGACAAATTAAGTAAAACTAGAATCTATACTTCAAAAACTGAAAACAGATGGTAAAACTTAATCAATAAGCACAAAGAGACAGTATTAAGCACTATTAAACTAGTTATAAGCTTAAAATAAGTAAATGCAAGATTTAAACTAAGAAACTTGAAATTTAAAGAGAGTTTACCTCTGCCTTAGCTAAACAAAGGCATTTAAGCTCAAAAGCTGTCTACAAGCTCTAGCTTATCAATGATAAGCTAGTAAAAATCCATATGAGCTCATCCATTACTAGCTCATCTTCCTTAAGTCCAAAATCCATAAGCAAAGGTTACTTAAGCTGATTTTAAAGTTTGAGTTGATTAATACTATAGAGCTCAATTACAAGCTAGAGACTTTGTAAGTAGCTTATAAGAGCTTGTAGTGAGCTTATGAAATAGTATCATCAGTATTTGAAAGAGATAAGAGCTTATAAGTGAAAAACAGCATATAGAAAACTAAAATGAGAATTTTATTAATACTTGAAACGGATTACAATGCTTAAGAAAAACAGATTACAAGAGATTTAAAAGAAAATTTACATTTTAACTAAAATTAAGTAAACTAATTTTAGCTAAAAAAAATACAGGAAAAGATATACCATGTGTGTGAGGAATGGCTTGTATTTATAGCATCCTTCTGAAGCTTCTAGGTCCAAATTCAGTTACACGCTCCCAATCATCTTGTCCTTTTATTTTCATTCCCTCCAATCATTGGATCATCATTAAGCCGTGGATTAGATGAAGGCATACACGATTGCAACGTGGCAATCCGTGAATGTGAATAGGTGTTATACTTTATGAGTAACTTTGGGGCAAAAATTCCTTCTCCTCTTGTGCTTTCTTTACAATCTTATTGATCCTCACTTGATGGCTTGACCAAAAAGAATGCGTTTGATGACGTTGTTTACCAATGCCACTAAGATCCTTATCACTTGTATTATCTTTCCCCGTGCTAAATGTGATTTGCCCTTGATTTGACCGTCGTGGTAAAACGGGGAAATAAACAGTAACAACTGAAACTCGCGCGACTTTTTTTTCTTATAAAGGGCGCGTTGATTATGTGTTTGACCCGGTCCTTTTTTGTTGACTTGGCTTTATTAAAGATTTTAGGCCACCGGGATATAATTTGGCCCAGGGGCCTTGTTTTGTTTATAAAGAAGTTTACATGTGTTGAACTCTTATAACAAGTTAACACCGTTAGGTTTATTTTAGGGATTAATTTTGTAATTTAGGAATTAATTAGGGACTGTTGGAATTGGAAATATTGGGATTTTTGTCTTTTGTGTTTTGACTTAAGTTGAGCCAAAGGTTGACTTTGGTTGACCACTTTTGAACTTTTGATAAGATTAAGCTATTATCCCCCCTCTCTTCCCTCCCTTCCCCCCTTCTATCCCTTCCCCTTTTCCTTCCCTGTTTCCTACTTATCTCCCTCTGCGCTTTGCGTGCTCTTGTTGTTCCGTTCCCAAGTGTTCGTGTTTGCCTGGTTTTTGATCGTTTTCTTAAGATTTTTGCAATATCCGCACCTATACAATCACAAAGACAAAACAAGCAGTATTCAAGCATTTTAAGTATAATTTTGTCTTTTTAGGGCCATTTTGACATAAAACGGATATGTGTTTTCACACATATCAGCACCCTTTAAGGGTCGTTTTTAATATCAAACACACCCTTATCGGTGGTTAATAAAACCACACACACCCTTTAGTGTGTTGCTCTGTGGTGGTGGTGCGTGATGGGTGTGCCATGATGATGATGGTGTGACGATGATGATGATGATGACGTGATGATGATGGTGATGGTGTGACGATGATGATGATGATGGTGGTGTCGTAGAGATGGAGGGGGTGGTGTGGTGTCGGCTAAGGTGGTGGTGGCGTGGTGAGGATGTTGACGGGGTAACGATGGTGGTCACGGTGGTGATAATAACGGCGGCTGATCCGCGGTGGGGTAGTAGATCGGGTTGATCGGAGGTAGATCTACAATTTTGTATATTTTTGGGTGGTGGCCGGAAGTTGGCCGGAGATGTTGGCGGCGGCGTGGGACCTCGCTGGAAAAAAAAGAGGTGTGTGTGTGTATATATTTAATAAAAAAATGTGGAAACTAATAACTTAAATAGATATATATATATATAATATAAGAAATGAAACCCTAATTCATTTTCTATTTATACTAGAAAGTTTCAAAAAAATGTAGCAAGTCTATTATAGTTTAAGGTTAAAATCGTAAATATAAACACAGGGACCCAAAGTGTAACTTTTATAAAACATTGGTTCGGGACTCGATTAGGCTAGTTAACGGTTGAATTAAAACACGAAAGTTGCGCCATTGTTTTCCAATTCATTTTTCCCACGAAAACGAGTATTCACTCGAATATTATCTCATAAATGTTTTATAAACTCAATTAAAAATGTTTGTGATTTATTGTGTAGTCATCGGGTAAGTTTCGTCCGTAAAGTGAAACTTTAAGTTAAATGTTCGCGTTTTCAACAAATGTTTTTCAATAAAATGTTAAATAATTTATTAATTATTTTTATTAAATAAATTGTGATAATTAAATATAAATTTAATTTTTTTTGTCGGTACGCGTTGTTCTTGTTTCTAAAATTTTGCGAGGGTATTTCAGTCATTTTCTGCTTGTTTTCGGGTCTCGGGCAAAACTAAAAAGTTGTCCGGAATGTCGTTTTACATCAAATTGCTTTAGAGTCCGAGTCGTGAAAACGTGATTTAGCGAGTCGTTTTGATAAGTCAACTTAAGAATAACATATATCTTTTCGTTTTCAGGTCAAATAAGTTAAAAATTAATTTGCACATGAGAGATATGTAATAATAAACATATTTATTATTTAATTAGGTTCTGAAAAATTACCGGCTACGCGGTAATCGTTTTTATGTGACAATTAAAGGTCAAAAGACAAAAAGTCACGTCGGACCCGAAAAGTCAAAGGGTAAAATAGTCATTTAAAATTCCGAAAATTGCCAGTTGTTACATTGTCCCTGATGAAGGTGTTGGCAAAACCCAACCTTTACCAGAGGGGACAAAAACTAGGGACAAAGACTCAGAGAGATTAAAACTACTCGCTGATATTGAACCATCAATTACTCATGTTCTTAATCTCTCAAGGGTTGGTGCTGAGGACCAGGTGGATAAAACCTAGTCCACTGGATTTGAGGTACCGATCCCTGACCAACACCAAGGAAAGACTTCTTCTGAAGTGGATCGGATACTCAAACCCTGATAGTCTCAACCATTGCTGACATCCAAGCCTTACTAGATTCTGATGAAGAAATGAAAGAAGATAGTGATGATGATGTTATTGAAGCTGGAGAAGAAATGGATGAAGACATCCAAGAGCAAGAAACTGAGGAAATTTATCAATCCATTGAAGAACCTCATTCACAAGAACATCAGTCTCCTTCACCTTATAAAGAACATCATGAATCTTCAAAAGCCAAAAAGACTGATGCATCAGACTCAAAATCTTCATCATGCTCTGAATCATTCAAGACTTATGACAATTACATGCCAATCACTGAGAGGAAATTGGTAACTAATCTCTAAAGTTTCTTTGAGTTTCTTTATGCTCAGGTCACTGAAGATGCATAGGAAAAGCATGAGGAAGCTGCTGTCTCATATGCTGATTTAAAATGGAGCATTGATGACTTTCATGACACCACCTTCAAGCAATACAAGAACACTAATGCTTCTCTCAGAAATTATCAGCAAATCCTCACTCTTTTCAAGACTAATCACAATACTAGCATCAAGAAGATACTTAAAAATCTTAATGAAGTTCAAGATGCGACCAAAAAGGATCCTACTCTCAATAAGAAAGTTCTTGAGGCTAGTGAGGCTTACATCAAGAATTCTACCAATCTTACTGAGCTCGTCACCTTGGTGAAGTCTTTTAATCTTTCTGGTCTCAAGACTATCATTGAATATCTGAAAGTTGATGTGGATGCCCAGAATGATCACTTGGCAAAATAGGTTGAATCATCTACCAAGTTAGCCTGGAGTGTTGGTCCTAGGCTGACCAAAATTTAAAACACTCAGGCTCTCATTCAAACTGACATCTCTTCACTCAAGCAAGACACTTCTAAGATCAAGTCAACGATGACTAAAATCTTCAATGCCTTTAAAGGCCAGTCTTTTTCTACTCCCTTAAGCAGTGTGCCAATAACAACACTTGTTATCACTGAAGGTCCAACAACTGTTGGGGGGGGGGGGAGAATGATGCTCACACTGCCACTGAAGAACCTCATTCTCACTCTGAGGGGGAGAAGGAAGACATGGTTACTAATGAAGAAGTTGTGAAGAAACCAACCCAAGAATCTGAATTCAAAAATGTTGAGGAAAAGCCTGTAAGAGCAACAAGGGCAATTCCAATTTCAATTGTCAGACCACTGATGATGCCTAACCTTGACCTTGAAATGATGAGCTCTCCATCAACAATCAAGCTTACTAATACTATTCTTGAAGTACCACTTCCCAAACCCCAAACTAGGTTACCAGTCTAGTGATTGATATTAATCCACCTTCGCCACCTGAAAGTTCTCAAGCTACTATGAGGACTGACAAAGGAAAGGCTAAGGTCTCTGATGATACTGAGTCTCTAAAAAAGCTTGTCAAAGCCTCAATAGTTGTTTGTCTTGATCCTGATGTTTCAATACTTGTTCCTTATAAAATAAATGAAAGGATGTACCAGCTTATTGAGGAGTAAACACATGCTCATCTGGACAAAGAAGAGAAGATAAAGAAAGCTGCTGAAGAATAATAGCTCTTTGAATTGAATAAGTTTGAACTCATCAAGGTTGTACATGAAGAAGCCTCAAAGGCATGAATTGATCCTAAGATCCTTGAAAGTGCAAAAGGTGGTCAGCAGTTCACAAAGATTCAGGATGATGAAATCAAGGTTCACAAAAGAGAACACTTTTAGAAGGTTAAGAAAGTAATGGAGCACAAAAAGAAGAGACTTGATCAGTATATGTGGACCACATCTGTAACATTTCTCATTTTCAGGTTATTTTCAACTTTAATAAATTTCATTATTTATTTTTAGAGTTTTACGCGTTCACTTTTAATTATTATCTTATAGTTAAATCGCGTAAACTAAAAATCAACGATCAATGTAAACGGACACCAAACGAATTAAAGTTTACATCAAGCAAGTGTTATATGATTATTAGGAGTATAATTTATAACTTTTCATAATTTATTTTTGTTGGTTACGTAAAACTCTTACGTTTCGCAATAAATTACATTCGGTCGTACCCGGAAGCACCTTTACCTATCTACACTTAAACAAATACCCACGTTTATACCCAATACTCAAAATTTACTATATTCACCCTCCTATATATAGGCGGGGCGGGCAATCGGCAACCCCCCCCCATCATTTTTCTCACAACGCGATAAAACCAACTCACGAATAAAATATTTTTCCGGAAGTATCGATTTCGAAGGTAACCCCTTCTAGTTGTTTCCCGGGTCGTTTTTGTTCCTGCGAGGCGTGAATTGAACTACGTGTTGAGGTTTGTGATGGGGATTTTGAATAGTTGAAGTTTTGATTTGTTTTCTATTCTACTAAAAAAAACGTAAAAGAATAAAAAATGCAATTTAACAATTAAGGCAATTATGATTAAAAACGCTAACGGTAATAAAGAAACGCGATCAATTAAGCAACTAAATCAAAATTTAACACTAATAATAATGGCAAAAATAAACATGGCAATTACAACTATTATGCTAAAAATAAATAAAGAGGTTAAAAGATTAGAGATAACCAAATGAGAATAAAATGCAGAGATGACGATATTTGTTTTCAAGGAATAATAAAATAACTAAGATTGCATAGTTTGAACATTATAAGAAAAAGCAAGACAAAATTGAACCTGTTGTAACGAAATTAAGCTATAAATATAAGATTCCCGTACATAAAATTTTAGAAAGCGACTACAAATAACAGTGACTAAAGTAACAATCACTAATGCCTGTCAAAATAAAAGATTACAAAAGTTTTTATGAAAGGGAAATTTACATGTATATCTTCTTAAAAGTTGATATTACATAAATATCCTTCTTATTTTTTTAATTACATCAACGTCATTACCAAAAAAATTAATTACATCAATATCCTTCTTACACTTTTAAGAAGGATATATATGTCTAAAAATCAATTTAATCATAATTATATTGATTTTATATTATGAAACTATTATTTATCTCTTATACTGTTTATGGTCATATTATTCATATATATTTTTTGGCCTCGAACGACAAAAAAACGTGTTGATATAACTACAAAAGTTGGATATAAATATAAAAAAATATTGCTCATATATATTTATTTGTTCATATGCATATTTGGCCTCGATTAATGAGAAAACATGTTGATTTTTTTATGTGTATGAGAATTTAAAATTTTGAGAAGGATATTGATGTAATTATGAAAGTTTGGGAATGATATTGGTGTAATTATAAAAGTTAATGAAGGATAATGACGTAATTAAAAAATTGAGAAGGATATTGATGTAATATTGAAGTTTTGTAAGAATATAGATGTAAATGCCCCTTTATGAAAAGATATGTTGAAATGGTGCTAATCTACTAACCGACCCTACTACTAACTAAATTTAAAGTTCTAGAAACAATTAACTGCGTTCAAGAAAAACCAAGTAAATCAAAGCAAACAACTGGAATTTTTTTTTTCAATGTAAAAAGAAGCTGTATTTACTCACTTACACTGAAAAACACTTAGGCTATTTTTATATCCAAATAGGGGGAGATTGTTGGGCCAATCCAGTGCCCAATGATCTTTTGCTTTGGTTTAAATACAAAATATCCTAAGTGTTAGATATCCTTAAACAAGTCCAAAGTCACTAAGTGAATAGTCACTCAGTGAGTCACCCTCAAGAGCTCAACCTGAGTCTACAAGAAAGACTCAACCATTCAGTGAGGCAGAACTCACTGAATGAAGTCCCTGACACAAAGAAGAAGGTGATGGGTTCAGTGAGTTGTAAAAATAGACTCACTGATCCCTATATGATCTCCGACAACTAGAAGACCTTGAAGATAAGTGCCTAAAGAATAGGCGGGATAAGTTTGAATGGATAAGATCAAGTACTTATCCACCGACAAACTTATCCTGAATAGGTTATAAGACAAAGTTAGTGTCAGGACTGACTTAGAAAGGGTGCTTCTCCTATTCTTAGATTAGAATTGTAATAGAGACAAACATCTGCAATATGTACTGACCAATCAACCTTGGGATACACACCCAATACACATATGGGTATGACCCTACCTAAGTAGTATAAATAGAAAATCCTTATAAACAGAGTAGGTTATGTTTTGTGCACCTAAAGTTGTATCACACACAAAACCCTACTCCTCCAATATCTACTAATTCCTTAAGCAAGCTCAGTTAGTTAGCATAGTAGTCATATTTACATATCACTTTTAGTTATGCAAAGTTGTTAGTCAGGAGATCACACACACACACACACATTGTCATTCAATCTTCATTGTTATTCCACAAATAATAAAGTATAATTGTTAATAAGAAGAGTTAAACGTTGAAAAGTTTGTTTTGTGTCTTTTACTTATTGTTTTATATCTTTCGAACAAAACCTTTTCATACTATACTTTCATGCCATGAGTTAGTTAATCATAACTTTGTAGTCATTGGTTAACCACCTAAAAGGGAACAAAACTTACCAACTCCTACACTTCTCCTTACATCACTTATACACCACTATCTTTCCCAATCATTTGTTTACCCTTATTATCTAACAAAATGATTATATCATCCACATACACACTCTAAACATTCCATTTTCTTAAACCATCCCATAATCATATTTGCCCACTCTTTTCTCTCTTATTGGCAATGTGATTATATACAAAAAATCAATCCTTTGATTTCACCTAAAACCTCATCACCTTCATACTTATCTTCTTAAACCATTTCCACGCCTAAACCTTTCTTCACATAAACCTTCCCCAAATAATACCCAAATGTGACAACTCAGATTCCCTTACACAATGTACCTTCCTTGTACCTTGTGTACTTCTTGTTCCCTTTATTCCCAACATAGGCTCATCCACATCCCATCAAAACATTCTCCACCACATATATACTATTCACCTTCTTCCTCACAACATTTGAATTACACATACATACACACACTTGTCTTAATCCTTGATTATACCAACTTATCAATCCAAGTTACCTTACTTACTTCTCCTCCCTTGGATTGATTTTAAATAAACATAACAAACACACTTTCTCTTCCACCCTTGATCAAGACACCTCATCAATCCAAGATACCTCACTCTCTCATCGTTCATTAGATTGAATTCAAATCTCAAACAAACACACCTCCCTCTCACAACCAAACACATCTCACTCACTAAACTAACACACCTCGCTTTCTACCATTTATCTTGCCATTTCACCCATCCAACTTACTTCTTCATATATTATCTCAACCTTTCATTTCAAACCAAGATCAATAAGCTCCTTTCCATCCCATCACCATTATAGGTGATTTAATATATTAATATCATATAAAAAAAATAAAAAACAAAGCGGACAATCACCTATAATCGGATCCATAGAGTCATATGATTAATCAATTAGAAAAACAAAAATTGTTATACCTTTGTAGCGTGATCGGTAGAAATGAATGGAGACCTTCTTCACACAATTTACCCTTGAAAGCAAGTGATCAAAATAGATCACCTCTATGTAGAAACACACTACACGTCCTAGTATACCCCTCAAATGCTAGTCTTATCATCATGTAACCTTGGATCAGGCCTTGAATAATATAGATTGATGCAGGGTTTGTGAGACTCTCGCATGAAGTTTTACAATCCCCTAGGCAGAGCACCTAACCGTTGTAGTGTAGTAAGGTAAGACTCAGGGGTTGCTATCATTATCTAGGAGAATAGGTTGGGAAGGCTCAAACAGAATCTAACAGAGGTCTAAGGGGTTGAAAGGAGATTCTTTTTGTATTTTCATTTTATAGAAAGCAGGTAAAATCATATATTTGAGAGGTTGGTTGGTTTTTTTAACTAATTAAACTAAATTAAGATCTAAACTACTGGTGATAACTTATATGATAAATGAACGTATTTACTTAATCATGTACTACTCCTTAGTTTGCTTCTCCTAATCATGTTGCTTTGTCACTCTTGTGATGATTTGTGCAAGTATTTCCTAAGTCATGAACGAATTACATGAACTCACCGTCTACGTAATATTCCGTTAAGGCGACGCACAAGTAAGGTAGTATGAAGATTATTACAAGGCCCCTAAGAGTATATTATGTGCAATTAAAACACCTTAAGAGGGATCAACCATATTAGGGGTAAGGTAGTATGAAGACTGTTACCGATGGTATCGTTTCTACACATTCGGGTTTCCCTAGATGTCTATGCCAATTTAATATCTTATGACTAGTTTTCTAAAGCCTAACGCGCACATCCATCACAAGAAGCAACATTAAAGGATCTACAAACTAAGTTTCATGCAATCATAAGTAAATACTAAAGGATCTAGCCTAGCATATTAAACAAGAAAGAAGAACACGAATCAATCACAAAACATATAGACATATTAAGTGATTAAGGATAGATAAACTTCACTTGATTAAAGCATGGATTAAAGACTGTTACAATAGGGTTTTGAAGCCCTAAAAATGGCCTAAAAGCTGCTACACTCGAACTATTGAAGTTAGGGTTTGTCTCCCAAAAGTTACACACTAAAAGCCCTAAAATCGGTTTTGTATATATAAAAAAAGAGGCTCGACGGCGTCGCGTTACATCTATGACATCGTCTCCCCGTAGAATCTTCTAGGGTTTCCTTAAGTTGGCTACATTCTGATGCCGTCTAGAAATCTTCGACACCATCTCTTGAATGATCCTGACGCCGTCGCTTGTAGCTTGCGACGCCGTCTCTAGCCTCTGTTTGGATTTTCTTCAAGATAGTTGGTGTAGAGTCGTGGTCTTGTCTGTTTCTTCTCCAATTGAGCCCAAATCACGTGTATGTCGTCTAAAAGCCATCCAAGTGCTAAAACCTGAAAACAAATTATTAAGCACATATTCTGGGCATATTTGCATGATTTAGGTGGTTAAATGACCCCATAAAAGTGTATAAAATGACACCTCATCAAATACCCCTACATTTGAGATTGCTTGTTGGGGGCATTTAACCTACTCTTCAAAATTAGGTTACGACACAACCTTCTAGACCTAGTAATTAAAAGCACGGAAAGAATATACTAGCACCTCACATAAGTGTTTGAGATTCTCTCTTTCTCTCGGGTGTATAATGAATTATAACAATATGGGAAATGAGAAAATAACACTCATTACCTGTCATAGCATATAAATTACCATAGGCTTGGTAAATGATCAAACCTCTACCGTTAGGCGCAAGTACTAGAAATTACTATCAAAGAGGTCTTTAAAGGGTTGTGGGGGTGTAGGTGTAAGATAACATAAATGGAAACTGAAATGGATGAGAAATATTTGGGGAGTGACTTTTTGGGTGGATTTGGAGTGAAATGGTTAGCTAATTATTTATAAGAATATATGTTGGTTTGGTTGCTAAGCCAAGGACTCAGACAAAGTTATACAAACTCTACAGAACTTTACAACAATCTCTTTTTTTTCTCTTTTTTTTGAATGATAACATAACATGGGGTTTATAGATACACCCTTACACTTGAGTTTTTGATACTCAATGAAATAAACTAGCTAATGACCCAAATTGAGGTGGATCAACATAACATGGAGGTCATTTGACAAACATATGGGGGTATTGACTTAACCAAAAACAAAACTTTAACGGTCAGTGTACCCGATCGGTAGTAGTTTCGTGGTAAGTAGGGTGTCGATCACTGAGAGCGAGGTTAAATCTATCAATTTAAT